>CM076578.1:1481691045-1481941206 GCA_034641835.2 Pinus albicaulis
TCATGTCGACCTGCGACTCATTGCTGCGGGAATGAGTGCGGGAATCAACATCGATACCTTAGGGTTTGCAGTCATAAGTGGCCGAATTTTCACTATCGACAGTGAGGATACATCATTCCCTCTTGATTGATAGATTATTTCAAGTGTTATACTTCAAATCATTCATTCACACTTGTTAGATTGTATTGGGGCACCTTGAACTCATTATCATTATCGGTGGGTTGTCTTGCGTTTGTTAACAGTATACATCAATGACTGGTAATAAAATGATTTCTCACATGGTCGACTTCATCTCATTTATTCCCATTGTGTAGAATTGTGCCATGGTGATCGGTGAAGACCTCGGGCTTGCATCAACATGCTTTGGTTCACTTTGACAGCTCCTTCAATTTTCTGCCAGTGACACCATCCACCCTTATATGTTGTAGTTTCATCACAGCAACATCTTATATGTTGGCTCCTGAGTTGCGTGTTGTACCATTTGTTCCACCACTTATGATTTGGTACTTGGAGATTCAGTTGTGACTTTTGTGATCAGATATCTATTGTAGCATCATTGATCAGTCTTCTATATGTGATACTTGGACCTGATTTTGACTTATACTTCCGGGCAATGATCAGATGATTCACTATGTACTTTACATTTAAGCTATACTTGTATACATACTGGATCCGATCTATACTTCATATACGGACATGCTTTTCTTTCACTGAGCATGGGTATGCCCGCCTTAGACATGAGATATATTTTTGATCTCTCTCACTGGTTTTTTGGCAGGCTGAAATCCGGTGAAGTCCTCTCTACTCCTCGCAAGGTTCTTTCTATGCACTTAAAAAATTTCGGCCATCATGTACCCCTTCTGATCTCATATATTAGGGGGCATATGTTATGAGGATTCGAATACCACACAAAAGAAATCTTCATTTAGCAGCAAAGCAGATCTCCTAGATCTCGAAGATAAGACACCAGCGTCCCAAGGATCAGAAAAGATGAAGGAGTTGCAAGATAAATGAAGTTCGAAGACTGTAAAGAAGAAAAAGAAAGCTACAACACCAATCTCGCCAAGAAATATGAGAAGCCAGACAATTAAGAACTAAGAAAATTATAGGTTCGATAGACCAAAGTCTGGTCTTAGTGGACGTTAACCATCATCATCATCATCATATAACATCATTTATCACTAGCATATAATTGATGACTTATACATTGGCCTTGGGCAACCCTTCCCTTCAGACTTGGACATATTTCTCAAAAAACAATTTCTTAAAACCCATATGTGACTCTGCCCAAACTTTTCTACGTATATACACGAGTCCATACATAGAGAACCGTGTATGCATTTTTAAACATTAAAAAATATATAATTTCCCTATTTTAGAGGCAGGGTTTACGATTGTTCCTGTAACTTAACTACCCCAACCCATGGCCTAACTGTTCCCAACTGCAAAAAAATAATTTGAGGGAGTATAAAAGCCCCTCAAGGGAATGGCCTAAAGGAGGAAGAGAGAGAGAGAAATATAGATATTATACATTGTTGGAGCCCTATCCAAGTCTGATATATTCCTTGTGCCTCCTGTACTTCCCAAATATTTTCAGGAAACCCTTGTTTCCTTGAGATGGTCACTGACCCTATGTGACATCCATTGTGCACTATTCTTGGAAAAAATCTTTGAGAGGCTGGGGCTGGACGGATCTAGAGGACGATATGCTTGAAGGCTGTGGCAGATTTTAGGTGATCTCTCCATGTTTGTTTACTGTACATGTCATTAATAATAGAAGTGCCATATTGTTCCTGATGTTTACGTGTCAATAATATTTTATACATGTGTAATGATCTTAAATTGTTCATTTAATATTGTTTTTATAAGATTATGCATGCTTTTTACTAACATCTAGAACATATATATGTTGTAAAACTAGGATTTTGTGCTTGTTCTTCACTAGTTTATAGATTTTAGAGCACAAAGAGTTGCAGGGGGTTTGCACACCGCGGGATCTACTACAACCAAAGGATATTCGGGTAAGGTCTCCAACCTGTATATTCTAGTTTAATTCATAGAAGTTGGTTAAGTGAGTCCTTCTTGTAATTAAATGCCCCTGATCTGTGAAGGTTTATCAACCCAAGACCTTTAGGGTAACATTTCCCGAAACACCTGGTATAGTATACTCTTTTGGAAGCCAGAATTTTAATTTTTAATGAAAAATTTCCTAACAACCCTTAAAATAATTTTAAGGTGAAAATATGAGGAAAAGTATTTTCTTTAAGGTTTATTTTAAAACTGAGGATTGAGTTCCCCAGCGGAGTCGCCAATATGTTATACTCCAATAATTCCTCTGGTTGTTAATATTTTGTTTTAACGAATATTAGAGGTAACCACAAAACTACTTTTAAGCTTAGGATCTAGCCTTCCTAATGTTGAGAGGGGGCTATCTCTTTATGATTTAACTTTGTTGCTTTTAGTTGATTTTAGGCTAGTTATGTAAAATTGACTGGGTTTTCATTTTGGTTTGGTTTGGTGGTGGAATTACTGATTCAGATGGATAGATATAGGTTTGTATTCCATTGGGATAATGGAGTCAATGTATCAAGAAACATAGAAGAATCAAGTTCTAAAGGAAGTGTTCATAGGGCAAGGTAACTGAGCTGGTTCAGATATTTAGGTTGGAAGGTGAAATGGTTTCAATCGGGATGAGAGATAAATTAAGGATTCTCAGATCCGAATAATGAAGGAATATGACAGAGGCCAATCGAAACTAGGGAGCAATGAAGAATTCCCTAATCTGGATATCAGAAGAAAACATGAAAATGAATAACAATACAAGATAGAGTGTATTTAAACAAATTCTGAAATAAAATTCCTGTTATATCATTTAGATTCAGAAAACATGCAAGTATGTGAAAAACTTTAGAAAATAACAAATAACAATTGAAAGTACTTCACTGAAGTGGCTCAACACATGAATCCTGTAATATAATGCCTTTATTTCTCAATCGAGTCTGCTGACTTGAAAATGGTATATTAAACCCTGAGGTGTCAGATCAATACAACTATAGAAATGTTTAGCAATCCACAATCCACACACAATACTTCGAATTATGAAGTATTTATACAAAAACTATTACAAAATATCCTAAAACTGACTTAGGAATTATTCAAGAAAAATTAAATATCTTCATGCAAGAAGATAGAGACACCTAGGAGACTAATTTCTATCTATCCCTCTTTATTTGGATTTGATGTTTGGTCTTTGATATTTTGCTGCTTTCTCTCTGACTGTTGCTCAACGCTGGCTGTCTTTCATGCTGTTGAGTGTCCTTTACGTTGGATGCCTTTCACTGATCCTTTTTAACTCTATTTTTAACTTTAAATTCTGTCTTTCACTGTTTAACTGCCTGATCTGATACTCTTTAACTTGTTACTGCTTTACATTAACTTTTGACTGCTCTCTTTTCACTTTTACTGCTTTTTGACCTGTTTTGCTTTTACCTTTCAAAGTAAATCACATAACTTCTGCCAAGCTTCTGCATCTAGTCATTTAATTTTTACCATTCTTCTGAAAATTTCATCAGCTTCACTGTACTTTGCAAAAGTAGGCTTGTTAATGAATAGATGGCTTACCTCATGTTGTAGGTAAAAGAGGTTCTCAAAACTCTGATAAAGTAATTTTCCTGTAGAAATTCCTTTCATGGAGGAATTGTTGGCCTGTTCCTTTGCCACTTCTCTGATTTTCTTATCATAATCTTCATGTTTCAACAATTTGTCATTGATAACCAAAGGATTTGGTAGGGCCATTTTGCCTCAAAATATCAAATTTCACCATGAATCTAGTTATGGCAAGCTCCATTTTCTGACATTTGTCTTCAAGTTGTACCATTAAGTTCCTTTTAGAAATTACTTTTCTGACCTCAAGGATTGTCTCAATTCCATCATTAATGCCAATTTCTTCCAATTCCTGCTTGTTCTTGGAATTAAGAAACTTAATGATCTCAACTGCCTCTTCTGGATTTTTACCAAGTTCTTCCTTAACTTTATGTATGGCTTCACCTGCTGCTTTGATCAAATATTTCTGCTCATAAATAACTTGGATAGATGGGAAAATATTATTGACAGTTTCAATAATATTGGCCCACAGTTGCTGCTTGGCTTGGACAAGTGATTCCTTCAATGTCAACTCTTTCTCTAACTTTCGTACTTTCTCAGTCAATCTGTTTGACTTCTGTGTTTCATTCTTGTGCATGATTTGAACTAGTTTTTTCTCATCCTCTAGACTTTTAATATGTTCTTTAAGTTTATTTATTTCATTAGTCTGTATGGACATATCTTGCATTTCTTTAATCGGTTTACCTGCTTCATCACTAGGATGAGCTGCTGCTGTAGATGATTCTGTAGCTGATGTGGTTGCTGATTTAGTGGGAAGTGATGTAGCTACTGGAACTGTCGTGGCCACTTGTTACACAGTAATTTGTCACCATCCCTGCAATCCCTTGCCCCACATATTGGAGGGTCTTTCCCGTGACTTGTGAGCAGTGTCATACTCTGCAAATACTTTCTTTGCATCCTTTTGCATAAGGATATGAGTTCTCCTGTTGAATATTTCCTCAGAAAGAACCCAAAAACCCATGTTTTGGCATTGGCGTGGGTAGTCAGTTCATCCCTCGCGCCAATGGGGAAAATATACTCTAGAGGTTGCGCCAGCTGGTGCTCTGTCCCTGTCTTGTACCCGTGCCAGCATGTTTTGGAATTTTTTTTAACAAATTGGAGGCGGAAGTTTCCTTTAACCACCTCGGGAATGACTCATTGCAAGTGGTTAAACTCGATAAACTATGGATCTCTTCCTTTAGGAAATGGTTGATGGAACATTCTAAGAGGATAGGAGTCCCCCCATGATTATAGGGATCCTAACTTCTCCTTCTCCCTCTATATGAACAAGCCTTCTCCCTTTACACAAACTAGCTGAAACAGTAGCTGAACATATAGCCAAGAAGTTGAACTTGGAGAAGAGACATTATCGCTGAGTAATCATTATAGAGAAGGTCGAACCAAGGATTATCTCATAGAGAGAGCCCCATCTGAATTCCCGACGAGCTTTGTGAGACGTGCTCCGCTGGAACCCTGCTGGAGGAGATCGCAACGTCGAAGCCCGGTTGTACTCTTCCTTCTTTAAATTAATATACTTGACTATGATATTGTTTCCATCTTTGTGTTATGTTTATTTAACGCATGTGATTTAGTATTCTTCGACTGAATGATAGTTAGAAATGTGAAATAGTATGTTGTGTATCGTCTTCGTCTCTTTTGTATGTGCAGGTATCCGGGCGTGAGAACGAGCGGATCGTGATCTGCCGAATCGAGAGCAGGAGGCAGCTATTCTTCCGGACGACACAACATCGCAGGACCTAAGGTAGGTGATATGCCGAGTCTTTGTCCATTCTTAGCTAGGAATTGATGTCACAGTGTGTTTCATTTGTGGCTAGACCCACCCTAGGGCTAGTAGGGTCACCTCTGTCCGCAGAGGGAATTTACCTCACCAACACCACTGAAGCTGCTAAAGTAGAAGGAACTACTGTAGTAACTCTAGGAATAGCAGTGACAAGTATTTCTTCCATGCTGGCCTTTTTCTCTTGCACTAACTTCTCCATCTCATTCTCCATCTCTTTCAGTTGAGCTGTCAATTGAATGATGAGATTCATCATTTCATCTTTTTGGCCCTCATTCTATAGAACTTATTTTGCTTGTGCGTGTTTAGTAGGAGGCAATTTGAGCTGTTTCTTTAATGCAATAATGTATGCATTCTTTTTATTGATGAGTTATTCTGCAACTTTAATGTTCTTAGGATCATATCCTACCTCTATGACCAATTCTTCTAATTATTTGATTCTTTTTTCCTTGGTTTGTGAGGAAGACTTTTCTAACTTTAACGGTCCTTTGGTGTTTTATAGAGTATGTTGTAGCTTTTGTACACTCATGGCTTTGTTGGTCATAGTAGAATATATCATTTCTCCAGCTTCCTTATGGAATTCAATTTGGTCTATAGGATTAAAATATTTGGATTCAAATTCATATGTTTTTTTCTTATAGTCAACTAATGAATTTGGATTCTTCACTGTGGGCTGCAAGAAAGTCATCTGCATATTTCTTGTCTTGTAATCAAATGCTAAAAGAAACCTGCTCTGGTCACTAGGTATCTGCTTCTAGTATTGGGCATAAGTATCTGCTTTTAATACCTCATTCCTGAGTTTAATTTCCTTGTACTTCCGCATGATATCCTGTTCTTTATCTGTTGGTTTTCTGGATGAAGACACTTCAACACTATGCTGCTTTTTAATGATTTGAGTATTAGATGTTGAAGGCTGGTGAGTTTCCTCTGAAACTGCTGGAGGTGCATTTTCTTTAACCACTGTATCTGTATCAATGATCTCAATTGTCTCAAGTTTTTCATTTACAGGATTTAAGTTAGGCTTCTTCCTGTACATCAATTTGAATTTTGTTTTAGTGGTGGTTTGAGCTGAATATGATCCTTGTTCTCTTGGCCTTTTGGAGTTTCTATCTCGTGGGGATGGAGTTTGCAAAATGGAACTAGTATCACCTTGCTTCTCTGCCTCTTTCAAAGTATTCTCCAACCACTCTGACTGGTTGGAGTACTTCTCTATCTTTGGCTTGGACTCATGGACAAAAGGAGTTAGTTTAAATTTGATTCTTAACTTGCTGATAACTCCTAAGGGATCATAATTCCATTTGAAACTTTCACTAAACTTAAATTCCTGTAAATAATTTTCTGCTTGTTGACCAATAGTCCTGTTATTGCAGATGAAGGGACCAATCTGATTTTTTTATTTTAAACTGTGTTTTCTTCTTGGCTGACAGAAAATTTACCTCCTCAAAGTTTAGGATCTTCCTGATATATTCAATTGAAAATAACCTCATTCATAGGTATTTAGGAAACTTATATGGAGTGAGTTGACATCCATATACCCTAATCTCAGTGTGGTTCCGGTAAAGATACCAGTCTCCTGTCCTACTATGTTTTGATAACTGAAAGACCTTTTTTATCTCATCACTGACTCTTGGTTGAATGTTGTTGCTTAGCATGTTGGAAATAGGATACATTAATGAGTCAATGAAGTCTTTGTATGTGAACTATGTGGAATCTATCCCGATCAAGGAAGTCTAGAAGATCACTGATTGAGGATTTCCGTCAATGTGTAGCTTTTGAATGTTGACTAAAAATCTGTCTGATTGAAAATATAACAAAAATGGAATAAGACTAAAGAGTATTTGAATACTCCTTCCTCTGCTAATTTAACCAACTGTTCATGGATTGTATCAGATAGGTACTGGGCAAAATTGAATGTAGAAGCAGGAGGCTGACCAGGGGAGAAAATAGAAAGAAAACCTAGAATGGAAGCGTCTACATGCTCATCAGTAAAATAACCCAAAATGCAAGACAACATTGTGATGATATGCCTGGTTCTCTCAGAGAATATAGCAGTTGGATAAGGAGGGTTAGTCTTGGGAGTTTCTACTGATGAGGGAATGAATGTTTGGAATATCTGGAACCTCTTAGGGAAGTCCAAATTTAAATACAATTCAATGAGGATCTCAATAGACAGTGGGGTTTTATCAGGCCTAGGTTGAATTTGCAGCATCTGGTTTATTGATTCAGCTTTGATGGTGAATAAAATCTCTTTACCAGGGGTCACTAAGTCTCTTTGATCATGAAAATAACTGGTTTGATAGAGTCTGATAACCTCTGGAAACTGGAAATTCTGTGGGACAATATACTTGGGAAAATTTGATTCCCAAAGGTAAACATCATTAGCCTGGTCAATTGACTTATAATGGCTGCAACAGTGGAGCTCAAGGAGGTTGAAATCAGTGACAGGGTCACTAATTCTCTGTCTACAAAGGGGGTATGTTCCACATCAACAACAGGAGGTTGCAGGGGATTGATAGACAAAATACCTTGGGAGGCCATAGTTTTGTTTACTTTTATCAATTAATTACTGTTTGGCTTTTAAGAAATAGGCTCAGGACCTTAGAAATATTGTGAGAATATGATTACAGTCTACAGAAAGGGTTTGGGAAGCAACAATGGCTTTTCTATGGTCTGAAAAGCTTCAATTGATTAAAGGATTACTTTCTTGCTTAAGAACAGGTCTTGGTATTTCAAGAATACCTAGAAAATGAAGCTTTCAGTTTGCAGAGAAGGTCTTGGATGTAGCGGAGGCTTTCTGAGGCTTCAATGGTCTTTATAAAGCTTCAAATTGGTTATGCACCGGCTTTAGCAGCATAAATTCTTGAATTCTGGTGTAAAATGGCTTAAAAACAGGTAGGCATAGACTCTTTCACCTTGAGAATAGGTCGGCAAAGGCTATTATCTGCAAATTTCAACAAAAAAATTGTGAAAAGACTGGAAAGGGCGGCTTTATTTGTTTTTAACCAACAATGGTTAATCTTTGGGTGCGGGGTTAAATTCAAATGATAGCGGTGGTATTCATAATGGGCGGAAGAAACAACTTGATGGTTTTCGCATTGTGAAAAGTGGGTGGGTAGTATTCTGCTGAGGAGTGTGATGAGCTGTGGAGCTGCTACATAGCAAGGGAGCGGGGTTGAAAAAATACTTATTTTGCAAGCCCTCAATGTTGTTAATGTCCAGGCAATCGGAAATTCAATAGATTCTATTGGTCGTTGGATTTGATCAATCCATATCTAACGGATGGGCGAATGGGATGGATCCATCGGGGATTTGATAGGAGGTGGGGTCTAGGTTTTTAAGTCATGCGATGGGGCTGTGATATATGTGAAAAGGTTAGGAATATACAATGGGATGGTTAACGTAGCATTGTATATATGTGGGTCGGGACTTTATATAAGTGGGGTTTTAAAACTAAGTGGGACCCATGGTTATATGAAATGAGTTTAATTTAATATAAAGGTGTTGGGGAAATATAATTAAGTGGGAGTTAATATAATACGGGGTATATGTGTATATACAGGAGTTAATATAATATGGGGTATATTTGGATATACGTGAGTTAATATAATACGGGGTATATGTTTATATACGTGAGTTAATATAATAAAGTTAAACCCAGGATTAATACATGTGCGGATTTTAAAATACACTAGGAATGAATTAAAATGACATCAGGGTGGGATTTAGTAGTGGGACCCGATATTATTTTAATTATTTAGAACTTAGGATAAGTGTATTTTAATGTGTTTAAATGGAAAAAAGGGAAATTAGTAAGGGGGATTTTACTTTTTTAAGTAAAGTATGCATTTTTATCTAGGGAAAAGGGGTTTAGTAAGGGAAAATAAGTGAAGTAAGGGGAAGGGGTTAAAATGAAGGGAAAGGGATATTTTTACAAGGGAAAATACCTTTTTGCAAGTGGCATTAGGGTTTTAAACAAGGGGAAGGGGATTTTGGGATATTAGTGATATGAAATTACCAACTTGATGCTTCCCATGCCTTATGAAAACTGCTTCTGCCTACCCATCATTTACCCTAACATTTTTTCTTCATTTATTGGGTGCACTTGAGCTTGCAGACCCTTTAATTTTTCCTTGATAAACAAACTATCTAATTCTAACATTATGACTTCCAATGGCTCAGATTAAATTGATGAGCTCATTATTATTCTCTACCTAACTATTGATCTACCAAGATTAAACAATCTGGCTAGATCTTTATTCTCTAACTATCAACATGAAATTTAAAACATGAATGAGTCAAGATTAAGCGTTTTGACCATAATGGATTGTGGCATTTTTGAAAAGCTGCACACAATCTTATTTTGCAAAGTAAAGTAAAAAATAGTGGCATTTGAATTTGCATTCACTTTCTCCTGCGTCCTTCCAATATAATCAAGCAGACCTTTTAACCAGATTGCTTCTTTACAAGCATCTGTAGCAACTATATACTCTACTTGAGTAGTGGACAAAGCAACTGTCTCTTGAAGCTTTGACATCCAACTGATTGCTCCACCTGCAAGAGTAAAAACATAACCTAGAGTAGACCTCCTTTTGTCCAAATCACTTGCATAATCAACATCCACATATCCACAGATTGAACCTTCATGACCATCAAAGCTGATGCAATGGTCACTTGTGCCTCTCAAATACCGAAGCACCCATGAACCTGCTGACAACTCCAACTGCATGTGAAATGTCAGGTCTTGTAGATACCATCACATACATCAAGTTGCCTACCACATTTGCATATGGTACATGAGACATACACTTCTTTTCTTCATTAGTTCTAGGACCTAAATATGAAGAAAGCTTAAAATGGGAAGCTAATGGAACATTAACCGGTTTCACATTGTTCATACCGAACTTTTCAAGTAATTTATCCACATACTTCTGTTGTGATAACAAAAGCTTACCATTCTTCCTATCCTGTCTCTGTGTATCTCCATTCCCAAGATATTTTTTCCACTCCAAGATCCTTCATATCAAATTTCCTAGAAAGCTGAGCCTTTAACTAGTTGATTTCTTCCATGTTTTTTCTTGCAATAAGCATATCATCAACATATAACACAAAGATAATGAATATGCCATTAAAACTTTTGAAGTATACACAATGATCATACTCACTTATGATAAGATTCTGCCTCACCATGAAGGAGTAAAACTTCTTGTACCATTGCCTGGGCGACTGCCTCAGGCCATACAATGATTTCCTGAGCTTGCAAAGTAATATTTTGCTGCGACCTTGTACAAAACCTTCTGGACAATCCATATATATCTCTTCATCCAAATCACCATGAAGAAAGGTTTTTTTAACATCTAACTATTCTAACTCAAGGTCAAGTAACGCAGTTCGTGCTAACACAGTACGAATAGAAACAAGTTTAACGACTGGTGAAACTTTTTCATGAAAATCAATACCTTCAACCTGAGAATACCCTTTTGCAACTAGCCTCGCCTTATACCTATCAACACTTCCATCAACTTTTCTCTTCAACTTGAAGACCCATTTGCACCTGATGTAGGAGCATCAACCCGCCTAAGTCAAAATTTATTTTTTCAAACCTTCTAGAAGCCGATGTGGCCTAAAGGACAATATTTTAGTTAAATTCATATTATTAATAGAGGTTGTTGAAATTTGGTTGAGTGATTTTAGAGATCTTATGAGAAAAAATCAGATTTGGAATGATCCAATCCTCTTTTCTCCACTGTTATAAACTATAGTCTTCGTGCAATTGAAGGGAGGCCAGATGGAATGTAATATCCAACGCTGAGAGGGTGATCTAGCTCTTATAACCGAATTGTAATTCGAATTCGAAGTTAATTTAAATATGATGTTTGTTATTTTTTGTCGGTGTGTTTATGAGTATATTAGTTCTTGAATTTTTGTGAGACTGCATTTTTAGATAGATTGAATATTCATTTTGTTGTATACAAAGGGATTTTGAAGATTGGTGATGATACGAATCTTGAAAATGACAGTAGCAAAATTACGATAAATTCTAAAAGGGGTCCTTCAGAGATTCCCTGGGGTAACTACGAAGCTGAGTATGTCTTAGAATCATCTGGAATTTTTACAACAAAAGAGAAGGCTTCAACACATCTTAAGGGTGGAGCTAAGAAGGCCGTAATTTAATAAATTTTAACATCCGCTATTCTGATATTGAGAAACAAAAGGACATCCAAGGTTCGAACTTGGGATCTGAGGTTCCCGAGTCATAAGTCTGCGCGTTGTGGAAAATTGCGTGCTTTCTGTATCCCAAATCGAAGATTCAAATCCCGATCAACTACTCTGGCCCATTGGAATACGATGAGGCTCAGATTTGATGCCGTAATGACTAAAAAAGGATGCACTCATGTTTGGGGTGGTGGACGTGAAACGATGGCTGTGTACTGCATAGAGGTGAGATTTAAATCATTGTGGAGGTTTTTTTTGGAGGTATTAATCTTGCGTAGCCTTATGTTGGAGCCAATATATAGTTCATGTTCCAGGTTTCTATTCCTGAACCTGTTTCGGCAAAGGAATTCGAAATGATACATAAGAAAAATTAAGAATATCTCAATAGTTTTATTACTGTGTAATGAATTATTTTGTTTAAATCGTGGGCCATAACCCACAGGTCTACGAGTTTGGAAAATATGCAGTTTAGCTGCATCAAAGTGGTATTAGAGCGGGAAAATATTTCCTGCGAGAAAGAGTTTGCTTACAAAGGAAGAAGAGGTATAGTTTTTTTGAAGATTTGCAAGCTTGTGGTATTTATGTTGTTGTGTAGGTGAGAATATTGCAGCAGCCTAGAGCAAGAGTGCTCAAATGGTTCCAAAGGAGAGAACCAGAGAGGTGCCGAAAGACTAAGCTGAGACGAGAGAAGCTTGTCGAGGTATCTGGTAGCAGGGAGGACTTGCTATTGCAGAGGTTTTGTTGCATCTCAAAAGGGAAATTCCGCAGAGGATGTGGGTAGAATTGGTCAAAGAATGTTGTTACAAAAAGATCACAAAGGGCAAATCCACAGAGGATGTGGGTAGAATTGCTAAGAAATGAAAAAGACATATGAAAAGGAGGTCATAGAAATTTTGTACCTCGGAATTCTGATGCAGGAGCATCAACCCGCCTAAGTCAAAATTTAATTTTGCAAACCTTCCATAAGTCGACGTGGTCTAAAGGACAATATTTTAGTTAAATTTGTATTATTAATAGAGGTTGTTGAAATTTGGTTGAGTGATTTTAGAGATCTTATGAGGAAAAATCGGATATGGAATGATCCAGTCCTCTTTTATCCACTGTTATAAACTATAGTGTTCGTGCAATTGAAGGAAGGCTAGACGGAATGTAATATCCAACACTAAGAGGGCGATCTGGCTCTTATAACCGAATTGTAATTCGAATTTGAAGTTAATTAAAATCTTATGTTTGTTATTTTTTGTTGGTGTGTTTACGAGTATATTAGTTCTTGAATTTCTGTGAGATTGCGTTTTTAGATAGATTGAATATTCATTTTGTTGTATACAAAGGGAGTTTGAATATTGGTGATGATACGACTCTTGAAAATGACGGTAGCAGAATTACCATCAATTCTAAAAGGGATCCTTCAGAGATTCCCTGGGGTAACTACGGAGCTGAGTATGACTTAGAATCATCTGGAATTTTTAAAACAAAAGAGAAGGCTTCAACACATCTTAAGGGTAGAGCTAAGAAGGCCGTAATTTAATAACTTTTAACATCCGCTATTCTGATATTGAGAAACAAAAGGACATCCAAGGTTCGAACTTAGGATCAGAGGTTCCCGAGTCATAAGTCTGCACGTCGTGGAAAATTGCGTTCTTTCTGTATCCCAAATTGAAGATTCAAATCCCTGTCAACTACTCTGGCCCATTGGAATACAATGAGGCTTAGATTTGATGCCTTAATGATTAAAAAAGGATGCACTCATGTTTGGGGTGGTGGACGTGAAACGATGGTTGTGTACTGCATAGAGGTGAGATGGATGGTTCACATCCATTCTAAGCTTTAAATCATTGTGGAGGTTTTGTTTGGAGGAAGTAATCCTGCGTAGCCTTGTGTTGGAGCCAATATATAGTTCATGTTCCAGATTTCTATTCCTAAACTTGTTTCGGTAAAGGAATTTGAAATGATACGTAAGCGAAATTGAGAATATCTCAATAGTTTTATTGCTGTGCAATGAATTATTTTGTTCAGATCGTGGGCCATAACCCATAGATCTATGAGTTTGGAAAATATGCAGTTTAGCTGCATTAAAGTGGTATTAGAGCGGGAAAATATTTCCTGCGAGAAAGAGTTCGCCTGCAAAGGAAGAAGAGGTATAGTTTTGTTGAAGATTTGCAAGCTTGTGGTCTTTATGTTGTTGTGTAGGTGAGAATATTGCAGCAGCCTAGAGAAGGAGTGCTCAAATGGTTCCATAGGAGAGAACCAGAGAGGTGTCGAAAGACCAAGCTCAAACGAGAGAAGCTTGGTGAGGTATCTGGTAGTATGGAGGACTTACTATTGCAGAGGTTTTGTTGCAGCTCAAAAGGGAAATTCCACAGAGGATGTAGGTAGAATTGCTCAAAGAATGTTGTTACGCAAAGATCACAAAGGGAAATTCCACAAAGGATGTGGGTAGAATTGCTACGAAATGAAAAAGAAATATGACTATGAGGTCATAGAAATTTTCTACCTCAGAAGTCTGATGTAGGAGCATCAACCCGCCTAAGTCAAAATTTAATTTTGCAAACCTTCCAGAAGTCGACGTGGCCTAAAGGAAAATATTTTAGTTAAATTCGTATTATTAATAGAGGTTGTTGAAATTTGGTTGAGTGATTTTAGAGATCTTATGAGGAAAAATCGGATTTGAAATGATCCAATCCTCTTTTCTCCATTGTTATAAACTATAGTCTTCGTGAAATTGAAGGGAGGCCAGAGAGAATGTAATATTCAACGCTGAGAGGGAGATCTGGCTCTTATAACCGAATTTTAATTCGAATTCGAAGTTAATTTAAATTTGGTGTTTGTTATTTTCTGTCGGTGTGTTTATGAGTATATTAGTTCTTGAATTTATATGAGACTGCATTTTAGATAGATTGAATATTCATTTTATTGTATACAAATGGAGTTTGAAGATTGGTGATGATACGACTCTTGAAAATGACGGTAGCAAAATTACTATCAATTCTAAAAGGGATCCTTTAGGGATTCCCTGGGGTAACTACGGAGCTGATTATGTCTTAGAATCATCTAAAATTTTTACAACAAAAGAGAAGGCTTCATCACATCTTAAGGGTGGCGCTAAGAAGACCATAATTTAATAACTTTTAACATCCACTATTCTGATATTGAGAAACCAAAGGACGTCCAAGGTTCGAACTTGGGATCCGAGGTTCCTGAGTCATAAGTCTGCGCATCGTGGAAAATTGCGTGCTTTTTGTATCCCAAATCGAAGATTCGAATCCCGGTCAACTACTCTGGCCCATTGGAATACAATGAGGCTTAGATTTGATGCTGTAATGATTAAAAAAGGATGCACTCATGTTTGGGGTGGTGGACGTGAAACGATGGTTGTGTACTACATAGAGGTGAGATGGATGGCTCACATCCATTTTGAGCTTTAAATCATTGTGGAGGTTTTTTTTGGAGGCAGTAATCCTGCGTAGCCTTGTGTTGGAGCCAATATATAGTTCATGTTCCAGGTTTCTATTCCTGAACCTGTTTCGGAAAAGGAATTTGAAATGATACATAAGAGAAATTGAGAATATCTCAATAGTTTTATTGTTGTCTAATGAATTATTTTGTTCAGATCGTGGGCCATAACCCACAGATCTACGAGTTTGGAAAATATGTAGTTTAGCTGCATCAAAGTGGTATCAGAGCAGGAAAATATTTCCTGTGAGAAAGAGTTTGCCTGCAAAGGAAGAAGAGGTATAGTTTTTTTGAATATTTGCAAGATTGTGGTCTTGATGTTGTTGTGTAGGTGAGAAGATTACAACATCCTAGAGCAGGAGTGCTCAAATGGTTCCAGAGGAGAGAACCATAGAGGTGCTGAAAGACTAAGCTCAGATGAGAGAAGCTTGGTGAGGTATCTGGTAGCAGGGAGGACTTGCTATTGCAGAGGTTTTGTTGCAGCTCAAAAGGGAAATTCCACAAAGGATGTGGGTAGAATTGCTCAAAGAATGTTGTTACGCGAAGATCACAAGGGGAAATTCCACAGAGGATATGGGTAGAATTGCTAAGAAATGAAAAAGACATATGACCAGGAGGTCATAGAAATTTTGTACCTCAGAAGTCTGATGGAGGAGCATCAACCCATCTAAGTCAAACTTTAATTTTGCAAACCTTCTAGAAGTCGACGTGGCCTAAAGGAAAATATTTTAGTTAAATTCATATTATTAATAGAGGTTGTTGAAATTTGGTTGAGTGATTTTAGAGATCTTATGAGTAAAAATCGGATCTAGAATGATCCAATCCTGTTTTCTCCACTGTTATAAACTATAGTCTCCATGTAATTGAAGGGAGGCCAGACAGAATGTAATTTCCAATGCTGAGAGGGAGATCCGGCTCTTATAACTGAATTGTAATTCAAATTCGAAGTTAATTTAAATATGATGTTTTTTATTTTATGTCGGTGTGTTTTCGAGTATATTAATTCTTGAATTTATGAGAGACTGCGTTTTTAGATAGATTGAATATTCATTTTGTTGTATACAAAGGGAGTTTGAAGATTGGTGATGATACAAATTTTGAAAATGACGGTAGCAGGATTACTGTCAATTATAAAATGGATCCTTCAGAGATTCCCTGGGTAACTACGAAGCTGAGTATGTCTTAGAATCCTCTGGATTTTTTACAACAAAAGAGAAGGCTTCAACACATCTTAAGGGTGGAGGTAAGAAGGCTGTAATTTAATAACTTTTAACATCCGCTATTTTGATATTGAGAAACCAAAGGACATCCAAGGTTCGAACTTGGGATCCGACGTTCCCGAGTCATAAGTCTACGCATTGTGGAAAATTGCATGCTTTCTATATCACAAATCGAAGATTCAAATCCCGGTCAACTACTCTGGCCCATTGGAATACGATGAGGCTCAGATTTTATGTCGTAATGATTAGAAAAGGATGCACTCATGTTTGGGGTGGTGGACTTGAAATGATGGCTGTGTACTTCATAGAGGTGAGATGGATGGCTCACATCCATTCTGAGCTTTAAATCATTGTAGAGGTTTTGTTTGGAGGCAGTAATCCTGCATAGCCTTATGTTGGAGCCAATATATAGTTCATGTTCCAGGTTTCTATTCCTGAACCTGTTTCGGCAAAGGAATTTGAAATGATACATAAGTGAAATTGAGAATATCTCAATAGTTTTATTGTTGTGTAATGAATTATTTTGTTCAGATCGTGGGTCATAACCCACAGATCTACGAGTTTGGAAAATATGCAGTTTAGCTGCATCAAAGTGGTATCAGAGCGGGAAAAGATTTACTGCGAGAAAGAGTTTGCTTGCAAAGGAATAAGAGGTAAAGTTTTATTGAATATTTGCAAGCTTGTGGTCTTTATGTTGTTGTGTAGGTGAGAAGATTGCAGCAGCCTAGAGCAGGAGTGCTCAAATGGTTCCAGAGGAGAGAACCAGAGAGGTGCTGAAAGACTAACCTCAGACGAGAGAAGCTTGGTGAGGTATCTGGTAGCAGGGAGGACTTGCTATTGTAGAGGTTTTATTGTAGCTCAAAAGGGAAATTCCACAGAGGATGTGGGTAGAATTGATCAAAGAATGTTGTTACGCGAAGATCACAAAGGGAAATTCCACAGAGGATGTGGGTAGAATTGCTAAGAAATGAAAAAGACATATGACCAGGAGGTCATAGAAATTTTGTACCTCAAAAGTCTGATGCAGGAGCATCAACCCGCCTAAGTCAAAATTTAATTTTGCAAACCTTCCAGAAGTCGACGTGGCCTAAAGGACAATATTCTAGTTAAATTTGTATTATTAATAGAGGTTGTTGAAATTTGGTTGAGTGATTTTAGAGATCTTATGAGGAAAAATTTGGATCTGGAATGATCCAATCCTCTTTTCTCCACTGTTATAAGCTATAGTCTTCGTGCAATTGAAGGGAGGCAAGACGGAATGTAATATCCAACGCTGAGAGGGCGATCTGGCTCTTATAACTGAACTGTTATTCGAATTCAAAGTTAATTTAAATATGATTTTTGTTATTTTCTGTCAGTGTGTTTACGAGTATATTAGTTCTTGAATTTATATGAGACTGCGTTTTTAGATAGATCGAATATTCATTTTTTTGTATACAAGGGAGTTTGAAGATTGGTGATGATACGACTCTTGAAAATGATGGTAGTAGAATTACTGTCAATTCTAAAAGGGATCCTTCAGAGATTCCCTGGGGTAACTATGAAGCTGAGTATGTCTTAGAATCATCTGGAAATTTTACAACAAAAGAGAAGGCTTCAACACATCTTAAGGGTGGAGCTAAGAAGGCCGTAATTTAATAACTTTTAACATTCGCTATTCTGATATTGGGAAACCAAAGGACGTCCAAGGTTTGAACTTGGGATCCGAGGTTCTCAAGTCATAAGTCTGTGCGTCGTGGAAAATTGCGTGCTTTTTGTATCCCAAATCGAAGATTTGAATCTCGATCAACTACTCTGGCCCATTGGAATACAATGAGGCTCAGATTTGATGCCATAATGATTAAAAAAGGATGCACTCATGTTTGTGTTGGTGGACGTGAAACGATGGATGTGTACTACATAGAGGTGAGATGGATGACTCACATCCATTATGAACTTTAAATCATTGTGGAGGTTTTGTTTGGAGGCAGTAATCCTGCATAGCCTTGTGTTGGAGCCAATATATAGTTCATGTTCCAGGTTTCTATTCTTGAACCTGTTTCGACAAAGGAATTTGAAATGATACATAAGATAAATTGAGAATATCTCAATAGTTTTATTGCTGTGTAATGAATTATTTTGTTCATATCGTGGGCCATAACCCAAAAATCTACGAGTTTGGAAAATATGCAGTTTAGCTGCATCAAAGTGGTATTAGAGTGGGAAAATATTTCCTGCAAAAAAGAGTCTGCCTACAAAGGAAGAAGAGGTACAGTTTTGTTGAAGATTTGCAAGCTTGTGGTCTTTATGTTGTTGTGTAGGTGATAAGATTGCAGCAGCCTAGAGCAGGAGTGCTCAAATGGTTCTAGAGGAGAGAACCAAAGAGGTGCCAAAAGACTAAGTTCAGATGAGAGAAGCTTGGTGAGGTATCTAGTAGCAGGGAGGAATTGCTGTTGCAGAGGTTTTGTTGCAGCTCATAAGGGAAATTCCACAGAGGATGTGGGTAGAATTGCTAAGAAATGAAAAAGACATATGAACAGGAGGTCATAGAAATTTTGTACCTCGGAAGTCTAATGCAGGAGCATCAACCCGCCTAAGTCAAAATTTTAATTTGCAAACCTTCCAGAAGTCGATGTGGCCTAAAGGACAATATTTTAGTTAAATTCGTATTATTAATAGAGGTTTTTGAAATTTGGTTGAGTGATTTTAGAGATATTATGAGGGAAAATCGGATCTGGAATGATCCAATCCTCTTTTCTCCACTGTTATAAACTATAGTCTTCATGAAATTGAAGGGAGGCCAGACGGAATGTAATATCCAACGTTGAGAGGGCGATCTAGCTCTTATAACTAAATTGTAATTCAAATTCGAAGTTAATTTAAATTTGATGTTTGTTATTTTCTGTCAGTGTGTTTACGAGTATATTAGTTCTTGAATTTTTGTGAGACTGCGTTTTTAGATAGATTGAATATTCATTTTATTGTATACAAAGGGAGTTTGAATATTGGTGATGATACGACCCTTGAAAATGATGGTAGTAGAATTACTGTCAATTCTAAAAGGGATCCTTCAGAGATTCCCTGGGGTAACTACGGAGATGAGTATGTCTTAGAATCATCTGGAATTTTTACAACAAAAGAGAAGGCTTCAACACATCTAAAGGGTGGAGCTAAGAAGGCTGTAATTTAATAAATTTTAACATCTGCTATTTGGATATTGAGAAACCAAAGGACGTCCAAGGTTCGAACTTGGGATCCGAGTTTCCTGAGTCATAATTCTGCACGTTGTGGAAAATTGCGTGCTTTTTATATCCAAAATCGAAGATTTGAATCTCGGTCAACTACTATGGCCGATTGGAATACGATGAGGCTCAGATTTGATGTCGTAATGATTAAAAAAGGATGCACTCATGTTTGGGGTGGTGGATGTGAAACGATGGATGTGTACTGCATAGAGGTGAGATGGATGGCTCACATCCATTCTAAGCTTTAAATCATTGTGGAGGCAGTAATCCTGCATAGCCTTGTGTTGGAGCCAATATATAGTTCATGTTCCAGGTTTCTATTCCTGAACCTATTTCGGCAAAGGAATTTGAAATGATACATAAGCGAAATTGAGAATATCTCAATAGTTTTATTGTTGTGTAATGAATTATTTTGTTCAGATCATGGGCCATAACCCACAGATCTACGAATTTGGAAAATATGTAGTTTAGTTGCATCAGCACCCAACAAAACTTCTCCCTTCAGGAAGTTCTACAAGATCCCAGGTATTGTTCGTGGCTAGGAATCCATTTCTTCTTCCATATTTTTTTTCCATATCTCGCTATCTGCATCATCTATTGCTTCCTGATAACAAGAAGGTTCCCCATATTCAATAATCAATGAAAAAGATGAAGCATAATCTTCATACCTTTTGGATGTTTTTCTTGACCTTGTAGACCTTCTTAGAGTGATTGGTTGATGAATTGGTTCTAGAATTTCTCCAGTTTCCTTTACTTCTTCACCCTTTTCATCAGAAGTCTCTCCTTCCTTTCCACTTTCTAGAAAATATTTAGTCTCTAATTGAATTTGCTGATATGGCGATACCTGTTTCTGTTCAAATTTTCCAACATCTAATTTTAGAAGAGAATATTCATCAAATGTTACATCTCTACTAATGTCTATCTTCCATGAAGAAGGATCCCACAACCTATATCCTTTCACTGCATAATCATACCCAACAAAGACATAACATTTCAATTTTGGATCTAACTTTGAACGCTGATTTATAGGAATAAGAGCATAGGCATCACAACCAAAAATATTCAAATGAGAATAATCACAAGACTGACCCGACCAAACTTCTTCAAGAATTTTACAATTTATGGAAACTGAAGGTGATGTGTTCACTAAATAACAAGCATTAGATATTGCTTCTAACCACAACTCCTTTGGCAGGTTAGCATTGCTGATCATGCTTCTGGCTCTTTCCATAAGATTCTGATTCATATGTTCAACAAAGCCATTTTGCTGAGGAGTATAAACAACATTTTTATGTTTAACAATCCCTTCATCCTTACAGAATTGTTCAATTTATAAAGAAGTAAATTCACCGCCATTGTCAGTTCTTAAAAATTTAATTGATTTGCCTGTTTTATTTTCCACCATAGCTTTAAATTGTTTAAAAACATTAAATACATCAACTTTATTTTTCAACATATAGACCCAAACTTTCCAGGAGAAATCATCAATAAATGTTAAGAAATATAATGCACCTCCATAAGACACAGTAGGAGATGGTCCCCAAAGATCAGAATGAATGTAGTCTAAAATTTGTTTACTATTATGATTACTAGTCTTGAACCTTTGTTTACATTGTTTTCCATACATGCAATGTTCACAAAAATCCAACTTCAAGGATTTAAAATCAGGAAGCAACTTGCAGTTCATGAGTACCTGAAGATATTTCTCGCTCATGTGACCCAACTGCCGATGCCATAGACGAGAACCTTCTTTTTCTTTTTCTGATACAATCATTGCTTCACTAACTTGGAGTGCTTCCTTTGATTTTGTACAAATTTCCAACCTTTCAGCCTTCATAACTTCCAAAGCTCCTTTTGAGACTTTCAACACTCCATTCTGACCTGTAAATTTATACCAACTCGAATCCAAAAATCCCAAAGAAATCAAGTTTTTCTTTGATTCAGGTACATGCTTAACATCATATAATGTTTTAACTGTATCATCATACATTTTAATTTTTACATTTCCCATCCCAACAGGCTCACAAGATGCATTATTTCCCATAAACACAGAACTACCGTTTACAGTTTCATATGAAGTAAACCAACTTCTGTGTGGACTCATATGATGAGAAGCACCAGAGTCTTATAGCCAATTTTCAACATATTGAGAGACATTACAAACATGTGGAGCTTCAACAATTAAAACTTCATTAATCATACCTGAATCAACCTGATTTGGTTCCTTATTCTGGTTTTCCGACTCCTTTCGTTTCCAACATTCTTTCTTGAGGTGTCCAATTTTATTGCAATACCAGCACTTGGCTTTACACTTCTTTCCACCCTTTGATTTTGATCTGGAAGAACCCCTTTCTTTCTCCCCTATTTCCTTTGACTGACCTCTGGCTACCATGGCTTCTGGCGTAGATGTTTCAATACTGGATTTCCTTTGTACTTCTTCAGATAACATAGCACTCACAACTGATTCAAATTTCAAAGAATCAGCAGTGCTCAAACTGATTGAAGTTACGAAGTGGTCCCATGACTTGGGCATAGAACACAACAAGGTTATAGCCTTGTCTTTTTCCTGAATTTTATCTTCCATATATGACGACTGGAAAATAAGTGTATTAAAAACATTTAAATGTTCTGCAACTTTTGTACCCTCTTTCATCCGAAGACTGTACAATTGTATTTTCAAATAAATTCTATTTTTAAATGATTTAGTCATATACAAATTTTCCTATTTTTCCCAAAAACCTTCAGTTGTACTCTCTTCAACAATATTAAAGAGAAATTTGTCTTCCAAGCATAACCTAATGGTACTGAGAGCTCGGGAATCTAAGTCCTCCCACTCTGAATCGGTCATGCTTGCAGGTTTTTATTTTACCCCGTCTAATGCTTTGTGCAACCCTTGTTGCACCAGCAAGTCCCTAACTTTCAGTTTCCACAATGGGAAATTGTTCATCCCGATGAATTTCTCCACCTCGAACTTTGCATTTGTCATTTTGGCCATTTCCTGATTTTCCCTTCTTTCAGCTAGGATTTATTTATGGTTTTCGATATTCATAATTCCTTTCTACAATAGGGTTTGTTTCCAATCTCAAAATTAATTTCCACCAAAAATAAAATAAAATAAAAAATAAAAAATAAAAAATTTCCAGAAAAACCTCTGACAATTTCCTTCAGTTAAATATGTAATTTGTTTTCTTCAATACCCTCTTAAAAAAAAAATTGTTTTCTTATCTGTATGTGTTTTTCTAAAAAAAAAATAGAAAAAATAATAATAATTAGACCCGATTTTCATTCATCATACCCAATTTTCATGTAGCAGTTCTGGCTGCAGACTCTTCCTTCCTCCATAGATTCTATGACTCTCTCTTGCTTCCAACTTCAAGGCATTGTTTCCTTGGTAAAATTGGCTCTGCATTTCGTTCCAAATGACAACAACTGATAGTTAAACCATCTCCACTGCGATTTCTCTCTGGATGCAGGCTTCCTTCCTCGGGCAGTTTCTGTCTGACTAGCGGCTTCCTTCCTCGGATTTCTCGACGGCAGAGTGGATGACATTTTCTTCCGGTGGCCACAAGGCTCTGTAATCTTCCAAAAAATGGTGATCTTCCTCTTTAAACATCGGGCTTGTTGTTAGTCTCGAACAGAAACAATTTTAACCACTTATTGGTCTCGATCTTTAAAACAATGGGCTTGATCTTTCTCTTTAAAAATGACAACTCTTCTATCAACAAAATTCTCCCCTCGATCCTCTCCAACAACGACGACGTTTCCTTTTCTGGGGTGTATGAATTCAGAGTGCCTCGATCCTCTCTAACAGCGACGACCAGATGCTTTCTCAACGTAATCCTAATTCCATCCTTACTACACCAAGCTTTGATACCATTTGTTGGTCTCGGAAGAACATTGAATAAGATTAACAAGAAAGAACTATAAACTGATTGGAAACTGAATCAAACACACAAGTAAAAACACAATTCTTTACTTGGTAAAACCTTGACAGGGTATCAAGGAAACCTCCACGGGGCAAGGGATTGGAAAATTTATTAATCAAGAATTATTCTCCTTAAGTTACAAGCCTCCCAAGCCATCCTAATTTAACATGGGCTACTTCGTTACATAACTACCTCTTCGTTATAAAACCAAATGTCCGATAAATTTCACTAATTACAATTAGTTGTCATTATTTCAACATAGACAAAGGGGTAGTGATGAATACTCGCACTCCTGTGGCCATAACTTATGTTGTAAATAACAAGCATGAGTTTTCATCTCTGGGATGCGTGGAGGATTTGCTGGTGCTCTTCGTTGGAACAGGGCAATTCGATCCAGGGTTTAAAAAAAAAAAAAAAACTTCTCTAGAAAAACCTCTGACAATTTCCTTCAGTTAAATATGTAATCTGTTTTCTTCAATACCCTCTTCAAAAAAAAAAAAAAATTTCTTATCTGTATGTGTTTTTCTAAAAAAAAAATAAACATAATTAGACCCGATTTTCATGTAGTAGTTCTGGCTGCAGACTCTTCCTTCCTCCATAGATTCTATGAATCTCTCTTGCTTTCAACTTCAAGGAATTGTTTCCTTGGTAAAATTGGCTCTGCATTTCGTTCCAAATGACAACAACTGACAGTTAAATCATCTCCACTGCGATTTCTCTCTGGATGTATGCTTCCTTCCTCGGGCGGTTTCTATCTGACTAGCGGCTTCCTTCCTCGGATTTCTCAATGGCAAAGTGGATGACATTTTCTTCCGGTGGCCACAAGGCTATGTAATCTTCCAAAAAACTGTGAGCTTCCTCTTTAAACATTAGGCTTGTTGTTGGTCTCGAACAGAAACAATTTTAACCACTTATTGGTCTCGATCTTTAAAACAATGGGCTTGATCTTTCTCTTTAAAAATGACAACTCTTCTATCAACAAAATGAATCTTCTATCAGCAAAATGCTCCCCTCGATCCTCTCCAACAACGACGACGTTTCCTTTTCTGGGGTGTATGAAGTCAGAGTGCCTCGATCCTCTCTAACAACGATGACCAGATGCTTTCTCAACGTAATCCTAATTCCATCCTTACTACACCCGGATTTGATACCATTTGTTGGTCTCGGAAGAACATTAAACAAGTTTAACAAGAAAGAACTATAAACTGATTGGAAACTGAATCAAACACACAAGTAAAAACACAATTCTTTACTTGGTAAAACCTTGACAGGGTATCAAGGAAACCTCCACAGGGCAAGGGATTGGAAAATTTATTAATCAAGAATTATTCTCCTTAAGTTACAAGCCTCCCAAGCCATCCCAATTTAACATGGGCTACTTCGTTACATAACTACCTCTTCTTTATAAAACCAAATGTCTGATAAATTTCACTAATTACAATTAGTTGTCATTATTTCAACATAGACAAAGGGGTAGTGATGAATAATCGCACTGATGTGGCCATAACTCATGTTGTAAATAACAAGCATGAGTTTTTGTCTCTGGGATGCGTGGAGGATTTGCTGGTGCTCTTCGTTGGAACAGGGCAATTCGATCCAGGGTTTCTTCACCCGCATCTGCATTATGTGGAACCCACTCCACACAATGACTATACTTGTTTATTATATGCAAAACACTTTAATGCCTTGAGATTAACCATGTCTAGAAAATACTCGCTTGGGGTATTTGTTCTTTGTTGTGCTTAGTACGTAGTGTGAGAATGTTGATAGTCAAAGTTTACAATTTTCCAATGATTGGGGTTACAGATGACTCCTTGCTGAGGAAAACAAAGATTTTGCATATTTTTTCAGTTTAGCAAGGCAAATATCCTCAACCAGCATAAAGCGTATACCTTATTCTCCAATTCAAATCTCCCTATATTCAATATTCGTAAAGTCGATATTAAAGTATGAAGAATATTGCACAATAATGCGGATCTTCCTTCGTAACAAATTTTCACATTTTTATGTCTCTATGATTAGTGTATTTTTGCATTATTAACACATATAAGTAATGATTCTTTTAATTTTAAATCTGTTTTAGCACAAATTTGGGAGGTTGGAGAATGGTATTGTGCGGGAACATAGAAATTGTCTTAAACCAGTTTGTGCGGATAATTGTAATGCGTGGGAAGTTTATGTGCAGAGTTTTACTCTTCAGGAGTTTGTGGAGCTTCACCTAAGGGACCTGTAACATTGGGAAGAGAAGTAGAAATATAAAACTAGAGCACTCACTTATGGGTTAGCCACTCAGAAAATTAGGTTTTTTTTTTTTTAAATGAATTGTGAGGGACTAATAAATACAAAAAACATAAAACAAAACGCTCTTCACTAGGGGAATGATTTCCCATCAAAGGTTGTTGAACCAATGAAAAATTAGAAACACTCTCCACCAGGGGAATTATGTCCCATCAGAGGTCGTTGAGCCAATGAAAAATTAGAAACACTCTCCACTAGTGGAATTATGTCCCATCATAGCTCGTTGAGCCAATGAAAAATTAGAAATAATATTTCCTTAAAGTTCCAAACTTATTTTTGGATTTATAGATAAATAGAAATGTTGACCATTTTCATGAAACTTCGGCTAAAATTGCAATAAACTCGAGAAAAATGTTGAGGGTCAACACACGTCAACGCAAGGCCAATGCTATAATCCATGATGAGACAAAGACTAATAAATTATAAGTACTTTGCAACAACCTTATATCTCATACTTAACCATGAAAATATATATATATATTTTTTTCTAAATTAAGCTAATTCTATTATATGAACATATTGATACAAAGCTGCCTCAGTTCAGCTGCGAGAGCCTGAACTGGGCTTGAAGTCCATGCTGTTAACAAAATGATGAACTGCCCATATCGGGAAACCAGTTCTGTCAAAAGAAAGTGCACCGCCCTTGAAAGGGAAATCGGTGGAAAGTTCAGTACATACACCATAAGTGAACTAAAGACAGACAGTTCTAGCATGCAGCCTCTGCTGCTATAGACAAAAAAACCAAAATATCATCCAGAAGCTGGAGTGTAAATACCATGAAGAGCTAAGGCAGAATCGTGTGAGGTGGAGAAGGCTTCTCCTCCTCAATTCGACACCCAAAATGCTCCTCTGCGTCTTCTGCTGTGTCCATATGAACGCCATCTGTGCCTGGGAGATTTGCTTCCACCTGCAAAGAAACCTGACTCGGGATGGGAGTGTCAGAGGCGAGGGGAGCGTTAGGACCTGAAGATGAAGGTGCAGCAGGGGCGGGCCGAGGGAACAGGGGAATGGGCGGAGGCGCATGCAAAGGAGGGGGATGAAGGGTCGATTCTTCACGAAGGGTAACGGTGATATAAGAAGTGATGGTAGGCCGGTCGAAAGCACAGTTAAAGCACAACTCCGCTCTCTGCGAAGTTTGTCGAAGAATGTGGCTTCCAGAAGGACGAGGACCAGTGCAGGCCGGAGGAAGAGAGTCACTAGGAGGCTGAGAATAGGGTTGATGGTCTTGGGCGAGGCTAGGAGGGCCATCCTGATCCCATTGCTGGCGGGAGTCCTGAGTTTTCCGTCTCTCAGTGTGTTCAGCGGAGGGAGCGTCGCCATGACTGGAAGAAGGACGCTCGCTAGAAATCCTGCCCCGTGTGGTGCCCCTGCGGCACCACATACGTTGTCTTAGCCAAGGCATAGCTATATCAGCAGATGGAAAAGGCCAAATACGAAGGAAGTCTGCTCGGATGGGAGCAGGAACATAGTGATACCTAGGAGGAAAATGCGAATTGAAATGACAAGAGGCGCTGTGAGAAAAGTGACACTCAGGAATTGTTTCAATGCAACTGAGAAGAGAACATCGCCGACCAGTGTGAGTTCGTTCACTGGGCATAGCACAGGCTGCCAAGAAAACTCTGCGAATGGGATTCAAAGAGCCGCGCACAGAGCTGGAATGTTCTGGAGCACTCGAAGCAGGATCCATTAAGAGTCGAATTAGCATTTCGAGAATGGAATTAAACTGTCGCTGGAGAGTTAAAGGCCTGCGTGCAAGCGCATTCAATTTGTAATCAATGGAGTTGCAGGGGGCCATATGGCCTCCCCATGTGAAACTCCTTGGGAGGTACTCCAGGACAGTAGTCCCATCAAGATCATTAAACATCCGCATCCGGAAACCACGAAAATATTACTAATATACAAACTTATTTATATATTTTCCATTCCATTATCCTTATCATAACATAACATTTAAATCCAATTATTTTTTTATTTTTATGTTTTTATCTCTTAAAATTTGTGTATAAAATAAATAATATTTTCATAATACAAAAGGGAAAAATGTTCAATATCTTTTCAATCAAATTCTCAACAAACTTATTCATATAATTTTAAAACTAAAGGATAAAAAAAAATACTCTTCCATCCATATGGGCTTCAAAGTTTTTAACCTACGGTTGCTTTCCAACATCAATATTACTAATTAGATTCCCAACGGACTTGGAAAAAATAAATATACACTTCCATCCATTATGGGCTCCCAAAGTTTTTAACCTTAATTGTTTTTATTTCAACATTAATATGACCAAACTTAGTCCAAAGTATAACCAAACTTCAAAGTATAACCAAACTTTATCCAAAGGTCCAATTCATATTGGAGGTTCAGAGGTTCTATTTTGAAATAGACTAAGAAGGTGATGATATTCACTCTCATATGAGAGAATTTTGGACAACCTACTTGTGGGATTTGGAGTCTTACCATAGGGAATTTAAAATGTTTATAACTTAACACCTCTCAACATTTATTCGATGGGCATAAGTTTAACTTAAAATGTATTTAGATGTGTGTAAGTTATTTTAAAGATGATGTGTACAAGTTTAACTTAAAATGTATTTAGATGTGTGTAAGTCTAGTTTAAAGATAATGTGCACAAGTTTAACTTAAAATGTATTTATATGTGTAAGTTTAGTTTAAACATTATTGAGATGATATTTGTGATTAAATTATAAATGATTTTGAATTATATATATATATATATATATATATATATATATATATATATATATATATATATATATATATTTGTGTTTTGTGGCGAAGTTCACTTTTTTATTACTTATTAGAGTTTTACATGGAATATTTTGTTGTGTTATTGGTTTTCTCGCTTGGAAACCATACCAATAACACAAATAGAGAGTCTTATGATTGCAAGTGTCCCTTTTTAACAATTTGGATGACAAAAAATAAACCTAATCCCCGAGTACATGCACGTGCATGAGAGAAGAATTGTGGAAGCTATGTTTGACAAAGTAAATGTGACTAATTTGAGACAAAATTGAGCTACCCATTGTCAGTTAAAGAAAAAAATATTGCAAGTATCCCTTTTAAACAATTTGGATGACAAAAAATAAACCTAATCCCATAGTACATGCACATGCATGAGAGAAGAATTGTGGGAGCTATGCTTGACAAAGTAAATATGACTAATTTGAGATAAAATTGAGCTACCCATTGTCAATTAAAGAAAAAATAAAGCTTTGCAAAGACCTGGAAGTGTTGCACAGAGATCCTTACTAGACCTGGAAGTGTTGCGTAGAGATCCACTGGTAAGGAGAGCCACCAGTAAGTTGGTTGAGTTGTAGTTAAAGCCATTGGAGCATTATAGGCCTCAATTGCACTACCCATGAACTTCCAGTTAACCAAGAAGCACATCCACGATGATAGGTAACACAAGACATGAGCCATGAAGAGAGCATACCATCCACTGAGCATATCGATAAAAACCATTCATTAGGGGAATTTTGAAGTCTAAAATGGGCCTCCTAAGGAAAATTTACACTCAAAATTCACTTTATGAGAACCAATAACATTTTAGGGGATGACATCATCCCCAATGGTTGAGGTGGCATTGCTTGAGTTAAAGGTACTTACTTGTTACATTCTCAATGGTGGATAAAAACTCATGGTTAACCATGGTAGTGCATTAAGTACTTTTAAAATCATTAAGTAAAGTACTAATAATAAATGTCATTTCACACTTTTTGAATAAAATATTATTATTTTCATTTCATATTTTTTGAAAGAAACAATGCATATCCTTACATAATCTTCATGTCTTTACACATTTTTCAATAAATATTATATTTGTATATTTTCATATATTTATTTTTGAATTGTATATTCATCTCATTTTATTTAATATTATAATTTCAAATTAATTATAATTTATTTTAACTTAGTTAAGTACAAAGGACAAATGTATTAGTTGTTCAATGATAATGACATTTTATTGAAAAGCTCATTCTTATTTATAGTCACATCAATAAAAAATTTTATTAATTTTATTTTGGTACACCTTTTCAATTGAATTTAACCATGGTTACATGGATTGTGGTGAAAAACATAAAATGCAAATTCATAAATATTATTTTATTGGTTTAGCTATTATTTTATTATTTCCTTAGGAGGCCCATTTTAGACCTCAAAATTCCCCTAATGATGGAACCATACAAAAACATACTATCCACTAACCATATGATGTTGTAGAGATTTTACATCAATTGTGAGCCACCACAGATCTTCCATAGTGTGATCGTCCACAACATCGACACCATCCCCAAAGCCAAAAATAATGAGCTAGGAAGCCATGTGCATAGTAAGGAGAACACCCTCTAGGAACCATGAATTTTAGAGATATAGGAGGGAGGAGTTCAATTACCAAAATAAACAGAGCCAAGTGTACCATATTGGGACCCAATTTCCACAATTGATAGAGCCATGCACGTAGCAAGGAGAACCCCCTCTGTGAACCATGATTTTCAAGAGACATAGGAGGGGAGTGTTCAATTACCACAATTAAATAAGTTAAGCTTACCATATTAAAACCCAAATTCCACAATTGACAGAGCTGAATCTGTAAGAATGAGATCGCACCGAACCTACAATATGAAGGCCGTTGCTGGACAATCAAAGAGCTTCCCATGGGATGAAGGTTCCTGAAATCCACTTGCTCACCGAGAGGAAGCAAAGCATCCATCGTGAGAGATGCACCATTACCATGAATAGAAAAGGCCAATAAAGTCCCCTTGTTCCTCATGCTCTCAGAGGAGGATGAAAGGTGCAGAGGATGACAATAATGTTGAAACTCCACATTTGCGAAGACCAGTGTAGACTAATGAAATGACCAACCAATGAATGAAGGGAGATGATTAAGAATGCAGGCATGGCAGGAGGTAAGCACACACATTATAGAAATGAGAAATGACCTTGATTGATAACGCACCTAGTTTTTAAATGGACTTGAGTAAATGTGTGGTTTGGCCATGACATTACCCATATACAACCTCAATGAATACCAATAAACATAGTTATGAATCACCATGATTAACCTGTAAGTTATGAGGGAGATATCGTACCAAAAATTGGAGTGAGAGAGTACACCCATTACTGTGAATTGAAACCATTTGTGCCAGCCTACTGTGGAATTTGTGTGAGCTAAGTGGCTGTCAAATCCAAGAGCGATCTGCATGTATAATCTAGATATATTGAATTATCACTTGTAGTGGGGGAATAGTATTGTTGAGCAATAAAGATACAATATGACCTTATCTGAGCTGGGATTGTTTATGTCTAGTTGAGGTCAAGAGTATGCATATTAGAATCAAGAGCATGATTAGCGAAGAGATCTGCGTGCTTGTTACTAGAGCAGAAAAATATGTGATAAATTGGGAGTGGATAAGCTCTTAAGTAGGGATGCTAATTTGGCTATGTGCGATTCTATGCGCCAACTTCTTGAGATCTTGGACAACGATGACCCACATTGAAGTTTTTTCAAGGTGGAGATTATGAGTAAGGGGTATCCCTCAATGAGCATCTGATGATAATTATGGCGAAGAGCAATGGTGAGACCATTATTGGTGGTGAAGCCAAGTTTTCCCACATACACATTTAGAATTTGTCCAAAGCTATTTCTAAAAACCCCACCATAACTATCAAGTATTGGATTACCACGTGAGGCCCCATCGAAATTAAGTTTGATTAAGCTTGGGGGTGGAGGAGAAAAAGTTGAGGGGCTAGCCGAATTCAAAGAGGATGTTGTCACTAATGATTGAGGAGAGTTCTGAGGTCTGATCCCAAGGACACATATAATTTTTTGTTCAGTAGGAGGACTTTCCCAGTCTTGAGAGGACCATTATGAGGCAACTATAGTTTCCTAAATATGAGAAAGAATAAGATGTTGAACAACCTCTAGGGAGGATGAAGAGTTTTTGAATATTATGGAATTTCGTTCTTTTCAGATGTTCCAAGTGATGAAACTAGGGACAAGGAGCTAGGCTTAGTTAAGGATAGGAATATTGAAAGGAGAATATGTCCAATTTTCAAGAGAGGTTGAGATGCAGTTTGGTACAAGATTGGATTTTCGGAAGGAGTTGGTTGACCATTCCTAAAGGAAAGAAGAGAAAGAACAAGTAAGAAATAGGTGATTGTTGTCTTCTTCTTGAGTCAGGTATAGATGAAAAATTAAAGGGACCATGGAGCCTCACTTTTGAAGTTTTTCCCAAGTCAAATTATTGATTTTAAAAAGAAGCCATAGAAACAAAGTAATTTTGGACAAATTCTTCATTTTCCAAAGGTGTTTCTAGACATGATTGGGTTCTATCTGATGAGCCTATGTGATAATTCAACATTCCTCCTTAAGATTTTAAGTTCCCGGATGGTCCATATCCCCACCATAATATATCACTATCATCCTACACTAGAATATTTCAGGTGGTCAAGATGGTGGCTAGGTAATGCTACTCTTCTGCATGTGATCTTGCATATTCAGGTAAATGGATTTTCCATATACACTAGGGAAAGTTAGTCGAGTGAGGGGCCCAATAATGGGAGACTACCTGGATAGCCCTAATTAATGGAAGTTGTCCATGATCTGTTGAGAGTTGACCAAATATGAAATATTGGGACATTGGTTCTAATAATTATACCAAAGTAAAGCTCTCAAGACATTGCATACTTCCCAAAAGAGGTGACCTTGAATCAAAACTTTGTTTTTCCAGGTTTCCTTACATATTTGAGATCCCTTAATGTCATGTGAGATTCTGACTAGATGAGAGGAGTGATGACCCTGCACATATATTTTGGTCCACATTTGGCACCAAAAAATTGAAGGGAGTTTAGCCACCACCACTATTTTTTGGCACTTAAGTCCTTGCTTGATACCAAAGGGTCTCTTAGACCTATTCCTCCTACACTTTTGGAAAGGAAAATATTATCCCATGCTACTAAAGCCAATTTCCTCTCCAACAATGTGCCTCCCTAGAGAAAGGATCACTAAATATTGCAAAATTTGTTGAGAATGGCTTTAGGAGTTGCAAGGTCTAAGAGAATATAGGTGGGCATGGATTGCAGGACAGATTTCAGAAGGATAAAGCAGCCTGCAAGATTTAGGGCTCTAAAAGTCCAACTGGATAATTTTTCTTCAATTTTTAGTAAAATATCTTTCCATATGGATTGGCGAAGATGATTGATGGTCAGAGGGGAACCCAAGTATTTGGATGGAAGGGAGCTCTTTTGAAAGCCAATAAAGCAAGAGATATGGACTTGAACTAAGAGTTTTGTGATTTCGCACCCCCCCCTCACTTGAAACCACTTACCGCTCTAACACCCCTCCAAAATCCCGCCTACCTACTAATATTAAACCACCATTTCTCCTGCCTATCACGTCATGCCAACGTGGACTATAACCATCCAATCAACTTAATTCCTGCGTTCTCCTGACCGTTAGCCAATTAATTCAATGGATAACCATTATGCAACGTATTCGCGCCCATTTTCAAACGGAGAACAAGTTCAACTGTCCATAAAATCACCATTAATTGCCTCTTTTGAATCTTTATTCTACTATTTTCTCTGCTAAACACAAGATTCCGAATTTATAGATATCAATAGAGTTCCAGAGATCAAAACTCATCAGTGTTTGAACCTTTCTCTTGCAGCTACTGATTTTCTTCTGGTTGTAGAGATTTTCCTCAAGTCTCGGCCCATGTTTTCTATCACAGAATTCTTGTTTTCCGCCATTACAATACAGCCAACAATGCCTCCGAAAAACAAAGGAACTGAGCAACCAGTAAGTCTGCTATTACATCCTCCAGTTTATTTTCATCACATTCCCTTATTAGACAAAGATCACAAAATACATGAAACTTTGACTTGCATTGAGATTTTTGAGTTATATCGTTGGTTAGAAGACAAATTCTTGGATAAAATAGATGACATAGGACTGTGGGATTCTAATATCCATCATTTCATCTTTCCTCATACCCATAGTGCCCCAGATTTTGTTAGGAAATGTCAAGCTTGGTATATGCCATACTAGAGAGCTATTATCACTCCTACAGGAGAGGTTTTAGTGACTATTGATGCCCAAACAATTAAACAAATGATCCAAGCGCCAAATATAGAAGATACCACACCATTTTCCTGAGAAGCCTTGATAGAAATTTACCAAAAGTTAGATTTTTTAAAGAGATCTCAAAATCTTGAGATATTCATGATTGAAAATGATCCATTACCTAAGAAAACCCCTCCATTTCCAACATCCATTTTCCCAGAAAGGTCCAAACAAATCATCACAATCATTTCCTACCTTCTTGGTTATTATTCAGACCAATGGGTAGATGAGGCCATCATAGGGTTTTTTTCCATATTTTCCACTGATTCCAAACCCTCCATCATTTTCAATTTCAGTCAGTTTATTGCAGATGCTATCCATGATCAGTTTGTGAAATTCACAACTGAAGCAGTTTTCAATTATGCCTCTGTGTTAGGCTATTTATTCTTGTACTCTTAGGGATACAAATTTAAGTTTTCTCTATAGAAATTGGATGAATAAGGCAACCAACAGTCAATCATTTTTTGGATTTCATTATTCATGAAGGAACAAAAAGAATATTCTTATAAATAGTTTGTGGAATTGTTTCTTCATCCAACACTGAGTTTGTTGAAAAACACTCCAGAGCCAAGAATTAGTGAAGAGATCAGGAAGGTATTGCAGCTGTCAGGTCAAGCTAGAACAGGGGATTGGTATCTTTACCAAAATTATACTGAAATCAAAGTTTATGGATGTGAAATTCCCCCTTACAAGTTGCCCAATTTCCTCTCCATGAGGATTTTTGCATTGGAGTATATTTGACAAATGATTAATGTAGATGAAGTGCATTTTGTCTTTGCTAAGAAGAAAGCACCATTTAAAATTAAAACACAGACAAGTCCTTTTATCTGTAATAATAGAACAATAGGGGAGGAAGTAGATAAGTTGTTGAAGGAAATGTAGTTTAGCCCAAGTTTTACATGGTATTATGATCCAGTTGGTGCCATTTGCAAACTCAGGGTGGAAAATAAATCTCCAACATATTTTCATACACCTAGACCAGAGATTGAAAAGTACATGAATCAACTTGAATGGATAGAAGGTACACTATAGGAGGCTAAAGATAAAACACTATCTACATCAGCATTGCAGACTCCTATTGCATAGGAAAGAGCAGGGAAGAGAGTTAGAGAAGACTAGTCATCTCCAATGACTGATTGATCAAGCAAAGAGTTCAAGATTCACTACAGGAAGAAAACAAAGGTCAATCCGAAGGTCAATCCCAGCAAGGAGTCAGAGAAAGAAGTAATCATCATCACTGAAGAGAGACCTCCTTCTACACAAACAGGTGATAAAGGCACTACTACTACTCCTACTACTTATACTGTTTCAAAATATCAACAAATATCATCTTCTCACTGATCAACAAAAAGCCATCCAGACTAGCACACCTGCTATAGGGGAAAAAGAAAAGACTGTCTTTGAAACTTTCAAAGAAATAAAGTTGAAGAATGAAATGCTAAAGACGAGTACCTATAACCAGTTTTGGAAACAAACTCCTACTTCACAAAGTAGGTTGCTTTCATCCTTTGATTCAGAAAAGGGAAAAATGCATTTTGCATTTGTTCAAGCACAGATCTCACAGCCAAAGTCAGAAGCATATTATAAGAAATATAAATTTGACTTTGACACAAAATAAATTCATCCAATAGAACAAATAGAGCTTCACAATCAAAATGGTGAGATGATTTCATCAAATCTCAGTAATACTGCTTTAAGTTTATCAAAACTACAGGTTTCATTGGCAAATGTGCAGTCACAACTGAAATTGCAGAAGATATCTTCATTTGCAAAGGATACAAGAATTAAAACCTTAGAAGATCCAGTGGTAAATATTGGATATGATCTATCCATTGTAAATGCAATTGAAGAGATCATCAAGAAGAAAAATGATGATATAACAACATTTAGGAAACAATTGAAAATTCCAACTACAGAAGATCCTTTAGAAAAGGATATTGAAGAAAATGAAACTCAGAAAACATATATGATGAAGTTGATAATGGAGCATAATGCTCAATTAAAGCAAATGGAATCAGAATTAGAGAAGATGATAAAGGAAAATGAAGCAACAATGAAAGCATCAAAGGTTCCTTTGGAAGTAGTGCCACTAGCAACCATTCCTATAGCTCAAACTTCTACAACAAACACTACAGATGGAGCTGAAAAACTTACCAAAGCAGTTTAGAACATGTCTATTCAAGAAGAGGAGATCAAAAAGTTGCAGGATCAGGTAAAATTATTGCAACTACAGAAAAATAATGCTGATAGTTCACATGCAGCTGAAGCACAGAGGGCCAAAAAGTTGATTGAAAGGCTAAAAAAAGAGCAAAAAGAATCTGTCATTGGTAACACTTTGGGCCAGGTGAAAGAGATTATATGGGCAGACATCAAAGAGTATATCATTGAAATTTGACCAAGTATACAAATCATTTTTGAGCAAAAAGAGTTGATACAGAAGGAAAATGAGGCCATTACAACAATCAAAGAACAGTTGGGAGATAACCCTGCAATAGCTAATAATATCATTAGATTTCTGAATTCAAAGAACATGTATGAGTTGGATGAATTGGGCATTGATGATAGAACATAAACAATTCTAGAAGTGAAGAGAGTGTTGACAAAGAAGTATTTGATTCTTCAACTTGAAGAAAAATGTCACAGTCTAGAGGTTATAGTTCAGAGATTTTTCAGCAGGATTCTGTCTCTGACACAAAAAGGATTACCTTCCCTTTTTGTAATTAATGATAAATTGATGACTAGAGATGACTATGGAAAAATACTTTAGGAGATTTCCATGGATACTGCTAAGTTTTCAAATATAAAGGGCACATTAAAAGGAAAGGCACTATTGGGAGCATTAAACAATGACATTTACATTCAGTATGAAATTAAAAATTTCTTTGTGGTGAAGCCCACCTTTGCCAAATACACTGAAGAAGATGAAATTTACCGCAGGGTTATTAAATTAGTTATCCCTAATGAAGAGTGTTGGGAAAATTTATGTGATTTTCAAGAGTAATTAACAAAAGCAGAAAAGTCAAATTTTTCCAAATCAGCAATCAACTGATAGCCAGTGCAACTCATGATTATCTTCTTCAACAACATTTTTTAGTTACAGCCAGCGCAACCCGTGATTATCTTCTTCAGCAACAGTTTTCAGTTACAGCCAACGCCATCACAGCATATACAATTTATTTCCATGATGCAGTTAGAATTAGTTAGCAAATAAAGCACTATCACTTTGGATAGCCTTTAATGTAACAGTTGTAATTTATTTTTATATAAATACTTCATTGTACGAAGTATTTTTGTTGGATAATCGATTTTTTGAACTCTGTGTATTACTGTGGTCTAGCTATTAATGAAAATCAAAGGAGTTTCAACAATTGTGTGAGATTCATGTGGTATTTTTATTGAGCCCTGTGCCTTTTCTATGTTATTTAATTTCCATTCAATTTTATGTGTAAAATCTTATCAATTTATAAGCAAAAATCAGTTAAATGTTTTGTTTATTAAGATTTTTACAATGTGTCTTTTCATCTAATGAATGAATTCAGTAAAATTATCATTCAAACCTCTATCTTTTCTACCACTATACACCAATGAAAAATCAGATGTGCTCAAATAGTTTGCCTATCTTGCCTTGCTCATTTTTCTGCAATACAGTCTTTGAAATCAGTTTTAAATTCATTGATTATAAATTTTATCCAACAAACAAATCATTAAACAAATTCTAAAACAAATTAATTTATATCTAGCCTAAAATATTATGGTACTCAACCATTTATTGAATATTTAAAAAGTGACATAGAGAGAGCCCTCTCTGGTTAGGTAAGGCTAGCTGCCTAGCTAAAAGTTGGTTTGTGATTACCTTTCTTCACTCCTAATTCCAGCCTAGGAAGTTGGGGAGAGTGATAACAAGAACCAAGTAGGATGCCTTTGATCCACTTTTGGGAGAGAGCATTGTAAATGGATCAACTCAATCCTTCAATAACCATCATAAAGATATAGGGAGAAATAGGGTCACCTTGCCTTATGCCCTTGGAGGGGGTAAGGATGGGATATGGAGAACCATTGATCAATATGGAGAAAAATTCTTTGGAGATGACAACCATGACACAAGAAATCCACTTTTCATGAAACCCATAAGCTAAGACAGTATGATAAATAAATTTCTAACTAACTTTATCAAAGGTGCTTGACATGTCGAGCTTAATAATCATTCCATGATATTTGGAGGTGTGGATAGAATGTATGTGCTCTTGATCAAGAATGATACTATCAAGGATTTTCCTCTCTTCAACATAGTCAATTTTCTCAGGGGTGATGAGGGAAGGGAGGAGGGTTTGAGGTGATTGGAAATGGTCTTCGAGATGATTTTATAGATAACATTGCATAAGGTTATTGGAAAAAAACTAGAGGGAGACGAGGCCTTGGAGGATTTGGGCATGAGAGAGATGAGAGAGAAGAAAGTAATTTAAAGGCCGAGATCAATGAAGTTGAACAATGAGAATATTCTACAACTAGCCATACATCCTTGCCAACAATAGGCCAACAAGCTTGGAAAAATTCAACTGTGAAGCCATCCGAGTTGGGGGCTTTGTCTTTGGGCATATTTATAACTACTTATTCCACTTCTTGAAAGGATATTTCCTCGAGTAAGAGGGAATTATAATCTTCATTCACCATCTTGGGGATGTGATGTGTTATTTTTTGAATTTTAGATTGCCTATATGAAATTGGATTTGTTAAAAGGGAGGAGAAGTATTGAGAGAAGGCCCAGATTATGTCCTCATGATTATCCTTATCATGATTGTGCTCACTACGAATGCGATGAATGCAATTTTGTTGCCTGTTGACCACTCTTTGTTAACGACCCCATAGCAGTACACCCCTTTTTTTAGAAAATGGATCTATCATGTTCGAGTGTTCGTGCCATTCAGATTTCATCATTTAGTCAACAATTTTTTAAATGATGTAAACCCATTCTGCATATCTATAATGTAATTGATCTTAGTAAGAACATCATGTATGTAACAACCTAATTAAGTCTAGTATTTTGGTGACGATTTCTATCTTAGGAGGTTTTTAGTCTCACTAATTCATCTGTGTCTCTAGACAAATGATCGGCAAAGTTTTTCCCCTCCAACCTCACCCCAAAGCTAGGGTGGATTTTTTCGTCAAGATATTAAGTGAGTCCTAGCGTTTTTTATCGAGTCTTTGTAAAAGTAATATGGGAATGATCCTAGCTAATTGGCTATATCATTTTATTACAGATTGATGAGTCTACTAGATCATATTTTGAGTCGTAGAATTGGGTAGATTATTGAGGATCTGTTACGAACAGGTGTTCCCCTCATGGGTTTAATGTATCAATATTATGTAAAGAGGGTTGGAAAATAATTAACCCCCTCATGAGTCAATTAATTAAATTTTCTGGCAAAATTAAATTAAAAATCCTAAGCCAGAAATTTAATTAATTTTATGTCCTAGGTAAATTTAAAATTTTCAAAGGAAAAATTCATGGGTCTCTTAAAAATAAATTTTTAAGGGTCCCATGCCAAGGAGTATTGAAAATTTTGAGAAATTGTGGACACTTGGGCCTTGGTAGTTAAGTCAAAGTCATTTTTTTAGGTAATTAATTCAAAATTATTATTTTTGATTTAATTAAAAAAGAATTAAATGAAAATTTCGAAATTCCTCAAAAAATAATATTTTTGATGGACGAGATTAAAAGATAATCAAATCATTTTCAACGGTCGATATTACTTTGACGAGGATCAAATGAACTAGTCGTTGGAGATTTTACCTATAAACTAGAGGTCAGTGTCAGTCTGATTTTCATCCGATCTCTTGATCGTGTACTAGCTCTTGAAGCTCATATGTAATAATTTTATGGAATTATACAAACGAAGTCTTTGGGGTTTTACTTGATGGTTGTCTTCCTCTTCGGAATTTTATGGTAAACTTGTTCTTTATGTTTTACTGGTAATTATTTCAATGAATTATTGATTAATAACTCTTGTAGAGTAATCTATTGTACATGTATCTTGCTTAGGTTACTAGATTTAAGATAATAATTTTAATTGGATTGAGTTAGCAGGTATCTCTAACTTTTGAAAATTTCACTTTTATCTTATTTCTCTATTGATTTAACAGTTAAAATTTAAGTGTGCAAAAATCTCTCGGATTTAGAATTGGGCATTTAGGGAAGTCCTCAGTTGGACTAGCTGACTCCCAAGGAAATAAGATCTGAAGATCCCTCCGGATCTAATTCCCCAAGCTTATCTTAAGTTCTCTTCTTATAGGGTTTTCTAGAGTTTGTGCCAAAATACAAAAAAAATATCTTAACTTTTATTGAATTTAAAGTTAGATCTGGCTAGTAAGAGCCTTAGATCTTTAGATCTAGGAGCGAAGTCAGACTTACACTCCTCAGATCGGATAAATCTGCAACTCTTGTGCATAGATCTATAGATGTATTATATAGATCTATAGCTTATTTGTATAGATATGTAATTTACTTATGTAGATTTGAAGTTTTGTAACATAATTTTGAATTCTAACATTTGGGTTTTTGGGATTTTCTCTATTTTTGTAAATATTGGGTATTGGGTTTTTCTCTTTTCACTTGTGCAGGAATAAATATGAAAAATCAGCCAAGGAAGTTTTCAGATCTAAGCTGGATCTAGACCCTGGAGGGAAATATCTAGGCTTAATATTTGTTTGCATGTGAGATCAAGTGGAAGAAGAGCTAGATCTAGGCCCTTAAGGGTAAGATCTAGTCTCTAGAAAAAATTTTAGGGTCAGCCATTGAAAATTTTGCAGGAATTTTAGATTTAAAAAATTGGCATTGGAGACCTCAAAAACCCTATACGTCTAGGCTTTTGAGACTATTTTGGCAGGATTTTTGCTTCCAAAATTCTAATTTTCAAGTGGCAACATTATCCAAACTTTTCAACGATTTTCAACAATGGGATCTTCAAAGCCTTGGGCTAAGGGTTTGATCTCTAAACCCTTGTTTTTCTGCAAATTTTATTACAACAAACAAATCACAAATAATTAGGCCCTAAAAACACATTTTATATGGTCAAAGTTGTTTAGAATTGCAAAATATTCATTTTCAGAGTTTTTGGCCACTTGGGCATCTTTAATTTTGTCTAGATTTGACTTTGAAGCTTGCAGGAAATTACTGCATAATTGTGAAAAATTAGATCTGAACATTTCTGATGCATATCCTAAATAAGGTCTAAAAATTTGGAATTTTCAGTTTTTCGGAAATTTACTATTTTTAGACATTGTGGGGATCATCTTCAGAGTTTTCAGTTTGCTGATCTGTTATCAATTTATTGCTGTTATAAACTTATCAGTTCTGAAAATTACTGAATCAAACTCTCTTAAATCCTTAAAATTGAAATTTTCAAGTTTTAATACATTTTTTGCTATTTCTGGAAGTATTTGGCAGCGATTTTTGGCAATTTTATCTTGCTTATCTGTCACTGTTTCACTGCTGAAATAAAAATATCAGATCTGAAGTTTCTCTTAATCAAGCCCTAAAAATTGATTTTTCTTCAAGTTCAATAATTTTTACTATTTTTAGTCATTTTGGGCATTTGTGCCGCTATCGTTTGTTTGTTGATCTATGGTTTAAATTACTGTTGCAATTAATACTTCAAATCTGGAATCTTGATGAAGAATATATCCTAAGTTTGACTATAGGAGAAAAATAAATTTTTTTATTGGATTTGCATTATTTTAGAATATCGTTTAATCTATAAATTACTTAATGAAATGTTTATTTAGCATCTAAATTTCATGGTATTTCTTGATGATTAATTATTGAGATTTAAGTGCTAATTACTTTCATATGCTTCAACTGAGTTTGATAGGATTTTAAATTTTTTCTATCAATTAAAATCACTTATTGTTTAATTAACTTTTGTTTCATTTGCTTGAATTATTGGATCTGTATTGAATGTTTAAGTTTGGGAAATTTTTCAAGTGTGATTGATATCTTTTTTTAGCACTCTATTGTAGATCTGTGAAAAATTGAATATATTTTAATTGAGTATTTTTTTCATCTTCATATCGATATTTTTTCTTAAGTACTTAGTGGCTAAATTATATAATTTGTAATCTAAGTGCTTTGAGTTTTAAAATCACATTTCATCGCCTCTTAATTCTCGTGCATTTGCATATTAAATTATCCTTTCATATTTAAAATTTACTTCTAAGCATAAGTTTGGTCGATAGAAATATAGGTCCCATCCATCTTTGCTTGAGAAGCCTGGTTTTAGTAGTACTTAAAACAATGACCTTTCAGTTGTTAGAGCCACAACTCTCTACAGCGCCAGAGGCATCGAGTATGTTAGATTTTCAGGAGAGGTATCGTTAATCACACCTTAGTGTGCTTCTCCTTAACTTCTCTCTACTACTTACTACGGAATCAGGCTCAAATAGAAAGGATCGAAGGGCTTAAACTTAGAGTAGGCATTTAATTAAAATTAACCAAGATTCCTGCATTTCACGTTAGTCTTAGTATCTACATTGCATATAGGATAATTATTCATCCAAGTAGAAGTTTTTCATCAAGTACTTGGTCCTAAATTCTTAGCAATATAGTTGACTCTGTAAGGCACTGGTATTAATCATTTAAATCTAATCGAATCCTTTAATCTTATTCGATTTATTTCAAGTATTTGGTCGTTTAACTATGTCTCTCAAACTGGTTGGTTCACAACTAGTTCTCCTTCATTCCATTTCCATAGGGTCTACCCCCCTTAGTCTGATATAGGGAGACAAAGTAAACAGAGAGATTGGGGATCAGAGTGACAACCCCAGATATGAGCCATCGTTGTGGTGCCTAGACATTCTGTGCGACAACATTTTTTGGCACCGTTGTCGGGGAAAGATTTTTTCTGTCCTTGGTCTCAACTACATTTTCTATTCTTCTAATATTTTTTTCGTCATTTATTAGCCTGTCACATGACATAACATTTTCTGGCATCATTTCATGTCTTCATATTTTCATCGCCGTATCTTTCGTCATCTCACTAATATTTTCATCTTTTCTATTTGCACCTTTAGCACCTGGACATTTTGGTTGGTTTCCTGTTTGGGTGGCGACTCCACTTATTCATCAATTATTTCTCAAACAAGAAGCCCTCCCTGATATCCATCTGCTTCTCCCTGACTTATTTTTCAGTTTTTCCCTTTGGGATCTTGGAGCTAGATTCACGTTCAAGTGGCAATTCCACTTCTTTCATTTCTTACAAGAATTTTTGCTAGAAGCTCGCTTCTTGTGGATCTTTTGATTTTTATTGAGCAAGGATTTTTTCTCTCTAGCATCCTTTTGGCCTCTCCTATCCCTTTGAGCAAGACATCATGGACTTGTTTGCCCCTTGTAACTTTGCTAACATTCAAGGTTATCCAAATGACCTTCCTAACAATGGCATGGACCTGTTGCCTTATTTCCAAGGAAATAATGCGGTTAGTGCTATGGCTCATTTAAAATCATTTAGCTCTTGGTTGGGTAAATATGCTAGAGGTGTTGACTATAATCATGCGGATGTGAAGATGAGCCTCTTTGTTCTTTCCTTAGAGGAATATGCTTTGGATTGGTTTACAAATAAACCTTATAATTCATTTAATTCATAGCAATCGATTATTAATGATTTTAAGGACAAGTATGGAGACAAGAGAGAAGAAAAGCATCTAGTTAGAGATATCAATGTCATAGAGAAGAAAGAAAATGAAACAGTAGAGGAATTTAATAAGAGGTTTAATGATATTATTAAAGAATTACCTCAAGATTATAGACCTCCTCCTAGGTTCCTTTTTTATTGTTATGTTGATGCCTTTGATGTTGATGCTTCTTATGAGTTGAGGCGAGCTAAAGTTGATGTTTATAAAGCTGCCCAGGTTTTAGCTGAGGAGATTGAAAAGGATAAGAAAGCATCTGGAATGTACAAAACTACAGATTTTGATAGGTTTTCGATAGGATCTAAGAGAAAAGAAATTAAATAATTTGATGAAGACCTTGGCAAAAATTAATCCAAAAACTTTGAAGCATGGAACTTAATAAGGAAAAGTTAATATCTAATCATTCTGAACAAATAAATGTCTTACAGGCTAGGTTGGTCCTAATGGAAGGATCTCAAGCACAAAATTTCCAACCTAGAAATAATAATAAACGAAATAATAATGCTTGGCAGAAGAGAGGCCCATCTAATGAGCAGAGACTGCGAAATCAACTTGAGTCTGCCAATCTTGTGGATGAAACTCCGCCTTATTGTAGAGCCTGTAATTCCCTTCATGAAGAAGTTACTTGCCATGTTGTCAAAATAATCATAGATAGTAGAATGGCAGAGGTGCGTCATCTAATTAATTTTGTTGGTAAGGAATATCACATGCCTATATAAGATCATGAACATCTTGTTAAGGAATCAACTCGTATGATTAAGGATATGCAACCCAATTATAAGCAAATGATTCAGAACATGGAATCTAATAAGATCAATCTTCAAAGTAATATGAATGTCATGGATAACAGGTTAAATATAATGGAAGAAAATTATTCTAATCAAATTTACATTATTCAAACTCATATGCTTGCAATGGAATCAAGACACACCCAAGAGATGACTGCCGTGAAGGACAATCACTTGCGAGAAATCAAAATTATGGAGGAAAATCAGACCAATTTGCAAGACAGATTTGTGAAAATAGAACTCAATCAAGAAAAATTAATAGTAAGGCATGCCAGGGAGATGAGTTCCATACAGAAAAGGTTGGAAGAAATGGAAAATTTACATATACAAATTTTCCAACTCAAATTTGATAATGAAGATTCAACAACAGATCATAACCCTTCTTGTCTGCTAAAGAAATTCCCATCTCATCACAGCGAGGTCACTTTTCCCATTAAGGAATAATTAACTATGGTTACAAAGGACATTAAGAAATACCAAGCTTATGTGTCACCATTGACAGAGTATATTCAGAATAAGATTGGTCACACCCCAGGTTCTTCAGATATTTCGTACAAACATCTTCAAGATAAGGATAGGAAATATACAATGGCCTCAATGCTGACATCACAGACCACTAAGAAGAAGAGGGAAAAGAATAAAATAAGAAGTAAATGGCTATATGTGCCTGATGGCTGAGAGTGGCTCGATATTCAGATAAGACAGAGTCCTACAATATGCAGGATCGGGCATGGCACATCTCAGAAGCAACCCACAGACTTGCCTGAAAGCAAGAAAATTCTCAGTATGCACTATATTGAACACATTTAATGCCACATGGCATCTCCTGTATTGTATCTCTACCCTTACACCCTGTTATTTCAAGCATTTAATTTTGTAGTTAGATTAGATTTATATTTTCATGTTAGTAGAATAGTTAATAAATGAAGAGCTTCTATTTTCATGTGCTTTATGTTATATGATGAATTTTGGATGGATGATAGTTATATAGTTTTGTCTGTTGCTTGAATGCAGATTCTGGATTCTCACATTCCTTCGATGAAGCAACGTGTCCCCAAGTAGAGCCAAATGTTGACCACTCTTTTTCAACGACCCCATAGCAGTACACCCTTTTTTTTGCAAAAGGGATCTATCATGTTCAAGTGTTCACGCCATTCAGATTTCATCATTTAGTCGATAGTTTTGTAAGTTGTGTAAACCCATTATGCATATATATAATGTAAATGATCTTAGTAAGACCATCATGTATGTAACAACCTAGGTAAGCCTAGTATTTTGGTGATGATTTCTATCCTAGGAGGTTTTTAGTCTCACTTTTTCATCTGTGTCTTTAGACACAAATGATAGGTAAAGTTTTTCCCCTCCAACCTCACCCCAAAGTTAGGGTGGATTTTTTTGTCAAGATATTAAGTGAGTCTTATTGTTTTTTATCAAGTCTTTGTAAAAGTAATTTGGGAATGATCCTAGCTAATTGGATAGATCATTTTATTACAGATTGATGGATCTATTAGATCATATTTGAGTCGCATAATTGGGTAGATTATTGAGGGTCTGTTACGAACGGGTGTTCGCCTCATGGGTTTAATGTATTAATATTATGTAAAGAGGGTTGGAAAATAATTAATCCCCTCATGAGTCAATTAATTAAACTTTTTGGCCACACTAAATTAAAAATCCTAAGCCATAAATTTAATTAATTTTATGTCTTAGGTAAATTTAAATTATTCAAAGGCAAAATTCACGGGTCTCTAAAAAATAATTTTTTAAAGGTCTTAGGCCAAGGGAATATTGAAAATTTTGAGAAATTTTGGACCCTTGGGCCTTGGTAGTTAAGTCAAAGTCAATTTTTTGAGGTAATTAACTCAAAATTATTATTTTTTGGTTAATTAAAAAGGATTTAAATGAAAATTTCAAAATTCCTCAAAAAATAATATTTTCGACGGACGAGATTAAAAGATAATGAAATCCTTTTCGACGATTGATATTACTTTGATGGGGATCAAGCGAACTAGCCGTTGTATATTTTACCTATAAATTAGAGGTTAGTATCAGTCTAATTTTCATCCGATCTCTTGATCGTGTACTAGCTCTTGAAGCTCTCCTATAATACTTTCCTGGAACAATACAAACAAATTCTTTGGGGTTTTACTTGACGGTTCTATTCCTCTTCAACATTTTATGGTAAACTTGTTCTTTATGTTCTACTGGTAATTATTTCAATGAATTGTTGATTAATAACTCTTGTAGAGTTATATTTCACATGTATCTTTCTTAGGTTACTAGATTTAGGGCAAGAATTTTAATTGGATCGAGTTAGCAGGTATCTCTAACTCTTGAAAATTTCATTTTTATCTTATTTCTCTATTGATTTAACAATTTAACTTTAAGTGTGCAGAAATCTCTCAGGTTTAGAATTGGGCGTTTAGGGAAGTCCTCAGTTGGACTAACTGACTCCCAAGGAAACAAGATCTGAAGAGCCCTTTGGATCTAATTCCCTAAGTTTATATTAAGTTCTCTTCTTGTAGGGTTTTCTAGAGCTTGTGCCTAAATACAAAAAAATTATCTCAACTTTTATTGAATTTAAAGTTAGATCTGGCTAGTAAGAGCCTTAGATCTTCAGATCTGGGAGCGAAGTCAGACTTATACTCCTCAGATCTGACAGATATGAAACTCCTGTACATAGATCTGTAGATGTATTATATAGATATGTAACTTATTTGTATAGATCTATAATTTACTTATGTAGAGCTGAAGTTTTGTAACATAATTTTGAATTCTAACATTTGGGTTTTTCAGATTTTCTCTATTTTTTTACATATTGGGTATTGGATTTTTCTCTTTTCACTTGTGCAGGAATAGATCTGAAAAATCAGCCAATGAAATTTTCAGATATGAGCCACATCTACAGCCTGGAGGGAAAGATCTAGGTTCAATATTTTTTTGCAGGTGAGATTGAGTGAAAGAAGAGCTAGATCTAGGCCCTTGAGGGTAAGATCTAGTCTCTAGAAAATTTTGCAGGGTCAACCACTGAAAATTTTGCAGGAATTTCATATTTAAAAAATTGGCATTGGAGACCTCAAAAACCCTAGACGTCTAGGATTTTAAGGCTATTTTTGCAAGATTTTGGTCTCCAAAATTCTAATTTTCAAGCGGCAACATTATCCCAAAATTTCAACGATTTTCAACAGTGGGATCTTTAAAGCCTTGGGCTAAGGGTTTGATCTCTAAACCCTTATTTTTCTGCAAATTTTATTAAAACAAGAAAATCACAAATAATTAGGCCCTAAAAACACATTTTATATGGTCAAAGTTGTTTAGAATTACAAAATCTTCATTTTCAGAGTTTCTGGCCACTTGGGCATCTTTAATTTTGCCAAGTTATGACTTTGAAGCTTGCTGGAAATTACTGCATAACTGTGAAAAATCAGATCTGAACATTTCTGACGCTTTTCCTAAATAAGGTCTAAAAATTTTGAATTTTTAGTTTTTCGTTAAAACTTGCTATTTTTAGACATTGTGGGGATCATCTTCAGTATTTTCAGTTTGTTGATCTATTATCAATTTATTGTTGTTATAAACTTATCAGTTCTGAAAATTACTGAATCAAACTCTCTTAAAGCCTTAAAATTGAAATTTTCAAGTTTTAATACATTTTTTATTATTTCTATAAGTATTTGGCAGCTATTTTTGGCAGTTTTATCTTGTTGATCTGTCACTGTTTCATTACTGAAATAAAAATATCGGATTTGAAGTTTCTCTTAATTAAGCCCTAAAAATTGATTTTTCTTCAAGTTCAATAATTTTTACTATTTTTAGTCATTTTGGGCTTTGGTGCAGGTATCATTTGTTTGTTGATCTATGGTTTAAATTACTACTGCAATTAATACTTCAGATCTGAAATCTTGGTGAAGGATATATCCTAAGTTTGACTATAGGAGAAAAATAAGAATTTTTATTGGATTTGTATTATTTTAGAATATCATTTAATCTATAAATTACTTGATGAAATGTTTATTTAGCATCTAAATTTCATAGTATTTATTGATGATTAATTATTGATATTTAAGTGCTAATTACTTTCATATGCTTCAGCTGAGTTTGATGGGATTTTAAATTTTGCTATCGATTAAAATCACTTATTTTTTAATTCACTTTTGTTTCATTTTCTTGAATTATTGGATCTATATTGAATGTTTAATTTTGAGAAAATTTTCAAGTGTAATTGATATATTTTTTGAGAAATCTATTGTGGATCTGTGACAAATTGAATATCCCTTAATTGATTATTTTTTTGCATCTTCATAATCGACATTTTTGCTTACGTACTTAGTGGCTAAATTAGATAGTTTTTAATCTAAGTGCTTTGGGTTTTAATATCACATTTCATTTCCTCCTAATTCTCGTGCATTTGCATATTAAATTAGCCTTGCATATTTAAAATTTACTTCCAAGCATAAGCTTGGTCTATAGTAAGATAGGTCCCATCCATCTTTGCTTGAGAAGCTTGGTTTTAGTAGTACTTAAAACAATGACCTTGCAATCATCAGAGCCACAACTCTCTGCACCGCTGGAGGCACCGGGTATGTTAGATTTTAAGGAGAGGTATCGTTAATCACACCTTAATGTTCTTCTCCTTAAATTCTCTCTACTACTTACTACAGAATCAGGCTCAATATAGAAAGGATCGAAGGGCTTAAACTTAGAGTAGGCATTTAATTAAAATTAACCAAGATTCCTGCATTTCACGTTAGTCTTAGTATCTGCATTGCATATAGGATAGTTATTCATCCAAGCAGCAGTTTCTCATAAAGTACTTGGTCTTAAATTCTTAGCAAGATAGTTAACTCCATAAGGCATCGGCATCAATCATTCAAATCTAATCGAATCCCTTAATCTTGTTCAATTTATTACAAGTTTTTGGTCTTTTAACTATGTCTCCCAAACTGGTTGGTTCACAAATAGTTCTCCTTCATTCCATTTCCATAGGGTCTACCCCCTTTAGTCTGCTATAGGGAGACATCTTAAACAGAGAGATTGGGGATCAGGGTGACAACCCTTGATCTGATTTGTTGTCGCAGTGCCTAGACATTCTATGCGACAAAACTGCTTATAATGTGCATTTATCAATTAAAGAATTTGTTATTGCATTCCCGTTCTTTCAACCATTTTACCCGACATTTTTTCTTGTATAGGATTTCCTCTTGCACTAATTGGTGCCTCAATTATCTTTATGTTGTGATTAGCTCCTTTTTTCTACACTCTTGATTAATAACTTATTGCAACTCTCTCATTTTCCTTTCCAATTGTAGTTTGTCTTTGAAAATATTTCCAAATTCCATGGAGTTCCACTCTTTATTATTTTCTTGATATATTTGAGCCTTTGCTAGAATTGATAGATGATGCAAACTGATATGGACCCCGACTCCTATCACTGAGTCTCTATGTTAGAAATGAAGTCTTGGTGGCGAAGCCAGAAAGCTTCAAGGTGGAAAGGCTTATTGCAGGGTGAATAAGTCCTACCCGGATTAAGAGCAATAGGCTAATGGTGTGATCCATTGTTTGGTAGAATTAAGGTTTCCACCATGATATCTGCAAGGACAAGAGATTTCGAGACAAGGAGGAAATTCAGTCGAGACACTACATATTTTGCACCACCCCTTAAGTTGTTCGAGGTGTAAATTATATTTGGATTTTGGATATCTATAATGTTGGAATTATCTATAAAGGAGTTGAAGAGTACAAATTGTTCTTCAAGTCTTCTTATACCACCCCTATTTTCCTACAAGGAATGAATGAGATTGAAATCCCCCCCCCCCCATGATCTAGTGACTTAGTTCAAATAGGCAAGCAACCATCGAAAGATTGACTATTATTTTTTTTATTTTTTTTATTTTTTAGAAGGGATTTGAGTACCATAGACGTTGGAAATGAAACTCTGTTCGAAGAAGCCAATAGGATGAAATCTAGCATTAAGGATTCTAGGAAGGGAGAATGAGTATATTAGAGTATCAGGGGATGGATTCCAGAGTCACCAAACCTACCGATGCCGCAGAGGAACATTGGATATAAGATCACAATTTCTCCATAAGGGATTAACTATTTGTCTCAGACTATCACTAAAGAATAAATATTAAATCACATAATTGTGGAACCTTAACCTGCAATAGCCAATCCCTAGGGTTTTAGCGTTAAAGTTGTGTTTGTCATTTCAGCCTTTGTAGATCCTCCATGGGGGGCGATGACCCCTCCTTCAGGAATGTTTTATACAACATCCCTAAAAGACATATGGTGCCCACTACTCTTCCATGCAATTGTGATTCCAAAATAATTATTGAATCTTTGTAAATATAATAATAAAAAAAGTTGAAATAGATCTTCTACTTGTTTTATTACAAAAGGAGAAAAAATTTATTGTGAACTGTGATCTAAGATTTTACAAAATTCTCTTGTTGAAAAGGAATATGAAATTTAAAAATAATATATTTTAAATATTTTAAATCTTAACTTAACATAATTATAAAACATATTAATATAATTAGTGTTTTATGGAAACTTCAAATTGGTTAGTTTTTTATATTTTCCAGAGATTCAAATTATAAATAGAATATAGTAGCTATTAAGTTAAAAATTTGTATTGGGTATAGATAATAATTTAATATGTTAACTAGTTACTTTAACTGTTTATGTACTATATCATGTTTATGTTTTATGTATGCTTTGTAAAATGAAAACTTTCACTGACGTCTTACATGTTAGTTCATCTCAGAGTGATGATGGGATTTTTTTTTGGTATTTTACATTTGTAAAAATTATATATATATATATATATATATATATATTTCGAAGTATTGAACATTTATTTTCATATCATCTATAACTTATTTAACTTTCTACTTGGAAATTAATCTAATTGAAACCCCAAATGTGAGTGATTAACAAAGATGATTCAGGCTTCCACCTGGTCTCACATCGTGGGGGCACCTGGTCTCTCCATATGGCCACACCTGCCTCCCGCGTGAAGGTTTTAAATGCACCGAGGATGTCGCCACTTGAGGCATTTACGCCTCCCCCTTGACCTCTGCTCCTGCAACTTTACACTTGGCCATTTATGGCTGATGGATCTTTTTTTCATTCTCATCTGTGCATCCATTTCTCATTCTCTACTGCCTTCCTCTGTCACAAATATGTCTACTGCTCTACTCCTCCTTCGTCTCACTTTGAGCCTTCATCTCCAGGCTAACATACCCCCCATCCCGTGGAGACAATGCCAGAAGGCACTAGATGCGGTTCCGTTGAGGACGCGGCAGAGGCTCTCCCTCTCGCCCTCCAATTCCTGCCATGCCTGCGAGATCCCTATCCATATTTTTTGCGGTGGAAGAACCTGAGGTTCTCGACCCACATTTTATCTTTGTCCAGTTCTCTATTCAGCTCTCGGAGGAGCAGCTCCACCTCTCTGACTTCAACAGCAAAAAAAAACTTTGAAAATCCACTCTATCGCTCTCCTCCTCCCATATGCCTTGGAAATTCATCGACTTCCCAGTCAAGAAATTGGCGAAAGACTTAGAAAGCGGTGGGAGCAGCCCAACGGAGGATTCACGAAAAAAAATACATAAGCGGATCATGCGGCTCGCTCAGTTTTGGCAAAGAAAATCGAGATGGTCTCCACTTCAAATCCAGAGAGGGCTCCCCAGCTCTCAAAGAAGGACATTGAGACCATGTCTGACTATGGTTGCTTCATAATTGAGGAGAATCCTCATTAGGAGAACCATGACATCCATAAACCGATAGTTGCAGCTCCTTGGAGCTCCTCCTCTTTAGTTTATATATGATTTTCTATTTTTATCTCTATCTGCATACTTTGTCACTTATTCTTATGCTAATGGTTGGTTTCCCCTGGAAGGGCAGCCTATTTTTTGAATCTATGAACTCATTAAGGGCTGGTTTCCCCATGAAGGGCAGCCCATTTTTTGACCATTTGTACTGTCTTCATCCAACAAGGGTTGGCTAATCCAGCAACCCCTGTCATGAAGTTTGATTGTCATTTTTGTACACTATAATAGAATTTAATTACTTAGAAAAAAAAAATCTAATTGAAAAAAAACTAAAATTTTGAATTCTAACAAATTCTAGTCATCTAAATATGAGACCTAATTTCATATCACTAAGTACATAGTTAAATTATAAACATAATTTCCTTGATCAAAGCTATGATATGTACTCTTCACTTATCATCGTAAACACTTATATTCGAGCACTATCAAATACTTGCTTAAATTTTCAAATTAAAATCAACCTTATTTTGAACTATGAGTTGCATTATTATGGCTATGAAAGTGGGTCTAAAGAGACATGAACCCATGACTTCCTTGTTGTACATGACTAAATTCACCATGTTTCATGTTAAGTTGTCCATTAATGTCTCTTAAGAATTATGTAATACTCACATATTTGAATAAAGATAATCATTTTATGAGTACAACAATTTTAACTAACATTTAAGTAATCTAGAATGTTTACCACACTATTAAGTGACATACCCATGTCCGACATTGAGATATTTTTGGTGCTATTTGACATAATAGTCCTCACAACTAATAATTCCTCTTTAATAGGAAACATGCCTCTTAATATCACAATTATCTATAGATTTCTAACCAATAATGGTTTTTTTTCAATTATGTAATTCCTTCCATGGATAAGCTTATCATTTATGTTAATTTAGATACTTGTTTCTAGCATCATTATTTCTTAATGCACTTTGTGATGCAATGATTTTCTCTAACAATATTTAATTGAGGTTTAGAATTATTCTAACCATTATTTGTTGCTATTAATTTTAACATACAAAATTTTCTTATTATTAATGAAATTTCCCTCCATAACAAATCTCATATTTTTTTTCAACAAGAGGATTTTGTAAGAGCTTAGATGACAATTTACAATAATTTTTTTAACCTTATGTAAGAAAACATGTGGAAGATCTATTTCAACTTTTTTGATTATTATATTTACAAAGATACAACTATTATTTTGGCATTACAATTGCATGGAAGAGTAATGAGCACCAAATGTCTTTTAAGGATGTTGTACAAAACATTCAACTATTCCTACCACTTCAAATCATCTACCTATTTCTAGCACCTATACCATAAACTACTTTGAGGAGGTGTCAATGGTGGAGATTACAATATTGAAGGTCTGCCAAATACAACTACAATGTTTATATGAAAAAGGTGCATTTATTTTTATTTAATAGGTATTGGTCTCCTACTTCAACTTTAAATTACTGGATAATTCATTTTGGAAAAATAACTCTCTTTATTTTAATGTTTTTTTTATTATTCAATTTTTTTTTGACAATCATGTTGAGTAGAGATTTTTTTCAAAAGGGTCCCTGGTTTTGAGGAAATGTAAGGTTTTCCCTAGTTTTGTGGAAATGAATTCCCTCATACTAGTTTGGGTTCAAATTCTTAGTTTTCCATTACATTTTTAGTTTTTAAGGATACTGGAACTTTTTGGGAACTTACATCAAATTTGATCTTCAGAGAGCTCTCATAGCATTGTGCATATGCCCACATTTGTGGTGAGATAGACCTTAGTAAATATCTCTTGGACAAAGGGTTTTTTAATTGTAAAACTTTTAACACACTCAAGTATTAAATTATGAGAACATGGCAATTCATTGTTAGATATTCCATCTTCAATGACATATAAAAATTGCTTGTTCTAGCATGCTCGTGCTCATCCTCCAAAGAAAAAAAAGGACAAGAAATTTAAAAAAAAAAATGATTTTTTTTTGGAAAATGATGATTATTAGAATTATGATCAACAATTTCAAAGGTCGATAGCGACTTCATTCCTCCTTCAAAGGATAACATAGAATATATGTATACCAAGAATTCCTTCTAGAAGGAGATATTTGTGCCAAACACCATTTTAGTTAGAGACCTCAGGAAACTAATTTGTTTGATTTAGATAAATATTTAATTTCCTCTATAACTCTTGATATATTTCTTCTTATCTTATAGTTAGTTTCCATGAATGTTTTTTCAAGGGACTTGCATGAGGTTTAAAACGGAAAGGAAAAGGAGGAGAATTAATTATTTTTTGAAGGGTAAGAAATGATATGTATAATTAAATGTATTTTTTTTCTATTTGTTTGTATGTGAAATTTTCATTTGCACTTAATTTTTTTTATTTTTCTGTGAACCATTAAAAATATATATTTGTTCTCATAAATAAACATTGTATTAAAAAAAAACAAATTAGTTATACAAGGAAAATAATTTTCACTAATAATTATTTTTCAACTGTAGTAAAATTATAATAAAACTTTCTAAATAACACAACTATCCAATAACCTTTTATTGTGCTGAGATGCAGATTTTATAGCCCAGTATAAGGGCAATGTGTGATTTCGTCCATGCTCAAGGTGGAGTTGACTCATGTCCCTCTTAAAATAGAAGTAAAATATTCTCTAAATAGAAAAACAATGTCGGGTATAATAAAAACCTTTCTAGATCCAGATTAATCACAGATATATCAAATACCAAGAGGGATCAAATATTTCAAGGTGCAAACCTCTTTTTGAGTGGAAGACTTGAGGAAAGGTTTGCACCTCATGAGATTTTATCCCTCTCGGCATTTGATAGATCCAGGGTTAAGATGAATCTAGACTTTTTTTTTTTTTTTTTTTTTTTTTTGTAAATTTGGTAGTTCCTTCCTATTTTCTATTTATCAAAAAAGGTAGGATGCAACAGATACATACATACTTGGTGACCTCAACCTGCCCGGAGGAAACCAGGCCTACTGGTCACCTTAAAGCATTAAATGCCATCCAAAATTGAAATTGTTTATTTCTTCTACTTGCCGCTATGTCCATTTTACTGTTTCAACCAAAATATAATTGACACCATAAAACATAAAAGCTATCCGAAAAAATCATAAAGACTTAAAAATTTATTTACTATCCATATGATGAGTCAATCGGTGCTGGATCTTTTGCTATGGAGCCAGGCATATCTACTTGCTGCATTTGTTGAATATGCCTTTCAATTCTTCCAATTCGGGTTGTTGCATGGTACTGTGACACCTTGATATCTTGTAACTCAATTTTTATCTCTCGAAGGATTGAAATGAATTCAGGACTACCCTCTATTGGATGTAAGCTTTACAGAGATTTTTCCAACACACATTTTAGAGTCCAGTATGTATGGATACTTTGATGAAATAAAGAAAGACGACCTCTGGTATTTCCCAGATCTTTTACAAAGTCCATGCTTTCCTCCTGTCCCTCTATGTCCTCTTCATAACTGTTTGTTTTTCTCTCCCATCCTTGAATTTCATTTCTAATTTGTGGTGGGTTACCAGCAGAGTATGCTTCAAAGAGATTCTCCATTATCTCTTTCTTTGTCTTCCTACCTCTCTTACTTAGCTCAGCCATGTTTTTGGTGAATTGCTGCTTTCCTTTTTCTCTTGGATTAGGCTGATGCCTTGCAGATTGTCTTTTAACCATTGTTCTAGAACCTGTATAGGTGATCAAAAGGCCTGTAGGAGATGCCGAGTTGGTTACTGTGCACCCATTAATATTCAGAGTTTTCGTCACCTTTGTGGAGTGAATCAAGGAATTATGATGACATTTGCGGTTACAGAGACCTAGATAGAGACTGTTTGATAGACAAATGGATTCATAACAGTGAAGAATTGACAAAATTAACTTACCCATATTATATTTACACGTTAAAGGCTGTCTACCCAGTTTAACCTCGACCGTAATCACCCAGGAGGCAAAACTAAGAAGATGCGTAACCCAATTGTTGAAATAACATGCTTTAAAACCGAGACAAAGGCCTGTCGGCTTGTCTTGACAATGCATACAGTAGATTTCATAAATTTGAGACTCCCATACTTGAATTACCACCAGAAAAGAAGCTAAACACCTTTGAATGAGACGCAAAGGAGAATTACTACGCGGGGTTCGGAAGCAGGGTTGAATTTCCATTTGAGGGATATGCAGATTAAATTTTCTAAGCATGCTACTGGTAAAAAATAAACCCAACATAACATGCATTATCTTGAACACATAAAAATTACAATCCCTACCCATTCCGCTTCTACACAGACCTATACAAAGACATATGGTTGAAAGAAGAAGGGCGGATTGAGAAACTAGAACATACCATTGTACCTGAGCTAGAGACATTGTTGGGGAGGAATGATCTTTAGCAATATCTGCGAAACCTCCAGGGAAGGTGTGCTCTACAACAAACTCTTCAAGAAATCCTTTGCTACTGCTGCCAGAACACATGAAATGTTTCCCTCCCTGAGCTCGTTTCCTTAAAATTTTTCGTTGTTGTTTCTAATGTTGGCCTGACATTGTTAATTGGCATACCATTCCTGTCATAATTTCCCTGTATGTTGCGTTCTGATCTCCCTAAATTCTCTTAACTGTTTCCAGGTACTCCCACGCTGTGATATCATGCCTACGCATGCTCACCGCCTTCCACTTGCCTCGTGGCATTTGGTGTTGGGCACCCCGATCGGGGGAAATCTAGATTGGTTTCAATAATGCATGATCACACATAATTTTTTGAACATCTAATTATTCTGATCATTTTGAAGATGCTAAATATGTCTAAGATTAATGTGGTGATATTAAATTTAGATTTGTCCAATTACCTCGGTTTATTGAGATGATAGAAATTGTTGATAACTTGAATGATGAAAAACGATGAAATACAAATTTTGAATGCAAAGTGACAATGTAATAGTGTTGAATAATAGAAAACATGAATAATAAAAATGTATTCAATTACAAATAGGCTTCATTGTGATGAATATAAAACTATTTTATTCTACTTTTCTTATTGTCACACCTATTAGTTTTGCAATATTTTCATATCGATCATATGAAAAGGGTGGTTGAAATCATAGACCATTCAAATATTTTACTCGAGCTACTATAGTAAACATCATACCTTTTCGCTCTTTCTCTCTAATGTTAATAGCGACTTTCTCCAAAGTAAATCATTATAATTTATGGAGTGTTAAATCCTAAATACATTTAAATGGTAGTCATTTTCTATAGATATATATATTTTCCATGGAAAATTAGAGTAGGTTCACTCGAAGGGACCACACCCATTGGCCAAACTAATTCAAGCCTATCTCGAGGGCGTCAAGGAGAATTGAACCCTTGACCTCCCAATGGAAAGGTGCTTTAGCAATAGGACCTCGACCAATTGAGCTAACCCTTTGACAACTTCTGAAGTATTCTCACTATTTTACATTTTGGTCCTTTTTTTGGGTTTATTTTTGTCAATTTTCCTTGAAATTCGATAAATAATTTTTGGACTTAGAAGTTTAAGTTATGTACTCTATATAGCATTCAAAAATAAAACTTAAACAATGGAAAATTACACACACACACACTATATATATATATATATATATATATATATATATATATATATATATATATATATATATATATATATATATATATATATCACTACAAATTCATTGAGATCTATAAAGGGATGGCAACCCTCTCAACACATGCTAGATCTGTACTTAAGATGATCTCAATGAATAATTAATAAATAATATATTACTGTAATATCATATATTAATAAATCATTAACATTTTAATTTTTTCGTAAACATATTTCAACTATATTTGATTCTATTATACTAAACACCTTAAAAAATATTAAATACTTAAGTAATAATTCAAATGATCACCATAGCCTCTTGGAGATAATACATGCTTGGAATTTATTATACATAATCTAGTTAAGGGGTATTCATAAAACATATTCATTTTATGGGATGTAATATACATATTTAAGAGATTAACCATTAAATATAATTAAAAATTATAATCTCATGAAACATAATTAAGAAGAATCTAACCCTTAGAAAATATAATCCATTAGACGCTATACTAAGAAAAAAGTATAGAAATTATACAAACAATATGCATACCAATGGATTCAATCCAATCATGCAATATTCTAGAGCAAGATACTGAATGCTTCTACAATTAATTTGCGGAAATTAAACATGATTGCACAATCACACCAAGTAAGACAAAGAATCAAATCCACAACACATGAAATTTTCTGGGGAAAGAAATCTGCTCAAAACCCCTCTATTTGTATTGTATAAAACCAAGGAATCATGAAAAAATTACAATTCACTCTTCTCACAAGAGTCTGTCGCACTCTACCAACTGTCTCACACTGATCCAGACAAAATCGACCAACACTTAGCCAATTTCCTGCCTCTTCTCAGCCTGCCTAGCTTGCATAATTATAAGAACAATTGATCCCTATTAATTAGGAAATTCAACCTTCCAAAACTGCGCAATACATCATGGGAAATCCTATGGTTGTCTAATTGCGCGTTGACAATTTACTAATAATACAACTGATAAATAACATCCCTTTAGCCTCTGCCTCAACTAGGTCTTCATCAAAACTGACATGCATGCAACTATTAATAGTAAATCACCAGTCTCTTGACATATCACTGCATGCGAATTAAATATGATTTAATTCACTTGACCTCTCACTAGTGCAACAATCAATTACAACTAGTTAGACTAACTTTAACTCACTTAATTGAGTTAAATGATTTCTCATGCATTAAACTAACACACTAACTGCAACTTGGACTCTAAAACAAATAGAATCACTCTACATGCCTCACCAACCACCTTCAACTCGAATTTCATGAGCTAACTGAGTCTATCACACTCAATTAACTATTACAAGTGATTATGAGATAAGATTACAATTTATTGTCCAATTTAATTAAGGGAAAATTAAATTAGACACACATTTCTTGTTGAATTTTCAACATTCCCTCTCAACAAGAAAGGGATTATCATCTACCCCGATCCTGCCTTTGTGGTATTCGAATTTTCTCTTGGCAAGTGCCTTTGTCAGAATATTTGCATCCTAATCCTCTGTGGGAATGTACTGAAGTACCATAAAGCGTATCTGAACACAATCTCTGAGATGGTGGTACTCAGGGAAAATTTTAAGGATGGGAAATTATTTTGAAGTTTAAAACATTGGTGAATCTCACTAGTCCCTAATATGCAAACTATAAAATGTTTATTGATATATTTGTAAAATTATTCAAATTTATAATGGATTTTCTATATACTCTCTATATAATGTTGGCAATTTTTAAGTTAAAATAATTTTATATTGTAAAATTTGGGCGAATCATTTTTATAAAAAATGGAAATTGGTGAATCTTTTTTTTGGGAAAAAACATGGAAAATTAGCCCACCTGCGAATATTAGCCCCTAAAATTTTCCATGGTGGTACTAGATGTCAATATGCTTGGACCTGTCATGGAATACTGGATTAACTGAGAGTTTTATGCAACTCTGGTTATCACAATGTATCACCGTCAGATCCATCTATTGACCAAACAAACCAACGAGTATCTTCCTCATCCAGATGGCCTCACATGTCGCCTGACTAGCTGACATGTTTTCTACCTCGGCTGAACTGAGTGCAACTGATCTCTACTTCCTAATGTACCAAGAAACTGATGTCGATCCTATGCTGAAGATACCTCCCTATGTGCTCTTCCTGTCTGATGGACTTCCTGCCCAATCTGCATCGGTGAAGCCTTGAAGCTTCAATCCCTCTGTCTGTATGTACCATACTCCATACTCTGTAGTGCCCCTAAGATATCTCAAGACATGCTTCCCTGCCTTCCAAAATACCTTGGTCGGCTAAACCATAGCTTGACTAAGCTAGTTAAATGTGTAGCATATGTCTGGTCGTGTGTTCAAAAAGTGCATGAGTGAACCCACAAGCTATCTGTAAACAGTAGCATCCACTACCTCACCTGAAGTAGCGTCCTCCTTCTGTCAGTTTCCTGTAAGAGGAGTCTCCATAGGTTTACAACTCTCCATGTGGAACTTCCTCAAAATCTCTTTGGCATACTTGATCTGAAATGGAACTATTTGTAATGCTATGCAAAGTATCCATTCTGATATAATTTAGTGTGCAAAGTGTTCTCCATGACTTGCAGGTTAAAAAAAGTAGTTTTGGTTTGTTTCTAAGTTTTATGTGTGAGGATTTGTTAATTAAATTTATTGTTTAACATATCACAGCAAAAATACACAGCAAGAAAATTCACCATCACATAACACAACAAATTTTTGAGGTAGTTCACCCCTCTTGGGCTACATCTGTCGGTCCAAGGCTCCCCAATGGCATGTCCTTGCTCTGTTAATTTGCTTAAAATGGTTACACAGGTAAAAATATGCCTCAATAGGAAAAAATTACTGTAAATTCAACTTCATAATATAGAAAATAGCTAGAAATGGCTTTTGTTTCACCTTAAATAGTGAAATACAACCCAATACAGTGCCTTCTCCATGATGGCCCTAATGGCTCCTTCATCTTCCCCGAAGAAAAATCTACTATAGATCACCTCTGTTCACTCTAAAACCTGTCCCAAAATACTCAAAATGCTCCAGAAACCTAAAATTGTCTAAAATTTCATCTTGTTTGGTCGAAAATTGAGAAAGTTATGACCAAAACAAAATTTTGCCCAGTGTCACTAGAAAACCTCCTCCAAAACTGGAGGAACTCCAGTTAAATCCTTCAAAATAGGAGTTCCCACCAAAAATGGTGGCGTGCTCCAAATCTGTCAGAGCTATCAGTGGTGGCATTAAATGTCAGTTGGGTCGCGTTCACATGTGGCCTCTGTGGATTAACTGCTAGATAAGTCGTGGGTTATCTGTCCCAACCTCCACATTAAATGTAACTGAGTGGTTGGCCACATGGCCCTCCGAACCTCGTGGTTACGGTTTAAAGGTCATGCCCCTAGTCATCACCACTGGTCACATGAGTGTCAGGGCTAGCCCTTTTAAAAATCTTCGTCGGTGTAGGCTTAAGCCCGTGGTTCTTAGTTTGAAGTCACATTGCGACGGGGCTGGCTCCTGAACTTCTCTGCCCAACTCATCAACGCCGACCCAACTCATCATTTACTGTCTTCCCGACTCACCAACAACACGCCCTAGATGGGCCGGTCGTGTCCCTCTACCCGAGTAATCGGGTCAGGGGTTCAAGACCCATGAAATTCATCTTTTGGTGCCATTTCATCCTTTTTCCTAGGGCCACGTGGCAGCCTCCAGGTAGGCCACATAGCACCCTTTGATAGGCCCTCATATATAAATAAAAAATTAACTTTGCCCCTTTATTTTTTTTCAAAAATAGCATAGTCAATTTAATCAAAAAGTCATGTTTTGGAGTTCATTAGATGATTTCAAACCTCAATAACTTTCACATACAACCTTGGTTTTGAGAACCGTTCATGGTGCCAGAATCGCAGTGACAAGACCTTTCCATTCATTCAGATTGCAACCATTTCTGAGCACTTCCATTTTTGAGCAATTTTTTAACTTGGACATGATCTCCTGATCACAGCTCCCCATTGGGAAGATTTTGGACCCCAAAAGCCTTCAAATACCTGTTCAGAAGATGAGGGTACATACCCCTCACCTTTTCCACCTCCATCCATTTTGCCTTATTCGGTTTGCTGCCTTTAAGACAAATCCAAAGATAATCGATACTTGCCCTCTTCAAAGTGTGTGTCCTCCTGTCAAGGATAGCATCCTCTTTTAGCTCATCCAAATATTATGGCGAGAAATCCTCTATGGATGGCAGCTAAATGTCACTTTCATGATCAACAATTAAAGGAGGTTCATACAAACATAAATTTTCCACATTCACAATGGAATGCATTTGCATATATGAAGGCAAATCTAGTTGAAAAGCATTATTTCCAAATTGTTTAAGAATCTTGAATGGACCATAATGAATAGGCTTCAACTTTTTACCTTCTCCTTGCATTCTTTCCTTACTAATATGTAGCCATACCTCATCTCTTTCTTGAAACTTATGATCAACTCTATGTTTGTCATGCCTCTCCTTATACTTGCCTTGACTTTTTTCAAGCTGTTCTTGAACTTGCTGATGTATGAGCTGAATTCTTTCAATGAACATGCGAGCTTTGTCAATGTCACTATGCCCATCAATGGAAACATCCTTCTCAAGAATGGAATCTAAAGGTGACTTAGGCAAATACCCAAAACAAGCTTCAAAAGGTGAAGTATGGCCCAGTTGTAAGCATGTTGAATGTAATGCAAGTGCTCATCCCAAAGCTTGGGATGCTTGTTGCAATAACCTCTCAAAAGATGTATAATGGTTCTGTTCACTGCCTCTGTTTGGCCATCTGTTTGCGGATGGAAAGCAGTACTCTTCTTCAACTTGGTGTCCATCATCTTCCATAAATTGGACCAAAAATTCCCAAAAAATCTGGAATCCATGTCACTAACAATAGAAGTAGGCAAGCCATAATGAACCCATACATGTTGAAAATATAAATCAACAGTTATATATTTCTTACATGGCATAAGAACACACATCTTACTAAATCTATCAACTACTACATAAAGATAATCATGTTGCTTTCTAGACAATGGTAGACCTCCAACAAAATCCATAGAAACACTTTCCCATGGTCTAGAAGGTACCAGTAATGGCGTATATAAACCAAGATTCCTATTTCTAGGCTTGCTTGTAGCACATAATTAACAACCTCTAATGTAACGTGAAACACTATCTACCATGCAAGGCCAATAAAAATACCTCTGTAAATGTGCCACCATTTTTCTTACCCTGAAATGTCCAGCAATAAGAGAAGAATGAGCTTCTCTCATGACACTTAGTCTCTCTCCCTATGGTGTACATAACTTTCCCATATGAAACAGAAAATTATTATGCAAGTGATAATCATTCTCCTCAACATGATTCCCTTCACTCAAGTTAGCATACACATCCTTAAAATCAACATCTGATGCATATTGTTCTATGTAAGTCTCATGTACAATAGAATCATTCTTAAGTAACGTAGTAGCACTAATAATAGGCCTTGAAAGCATATCATCAACTTTATTGAAAATACCTTTCTTGTACCTTATTACCAAGTGAAATTGTTGTAAGAAACCCATCCATCTGAAATGTCGTGACTGCTGCAATTTACTTTGCAACTGCAAGTACTGTAAAGGATGATGGTCGGTATGAACCACTGTCTCTTTGCCCATCAAATAGTGTTTCCAATTTTTGATGCTTTGTACCAACACATACAAATCCTTATCATATGTAGGATAATTCACAACAGCACCATTAAATGTCTCAGAATGAAATGTGATAGGCTTACCATGCTGTAAGAGAACTGCACCCATGGCGTAATCACTAGCATCGGTCTGAATCTCAAATGGTTGTCTCAAGTCTGGTAATTCAAGGGCTAGATTTGAACTTATCTTCTCTTTCAAATATTCGAAAGCTTTCTGTTGCTTGCCTCCCCATTGGAAAGCACGCTTCACACTTGTCACTACATGCATAGGAGCTGCTATGGCAGAGAAGTTAGAAATAAATTTCCTCCAATACTGAGCTGCACCCAAAAAACTTCTTACCTCTGTAATGGATTTGGGAGTAGACAAATTCACAATGGCTTATACTTTAGAAGGATCAATTCTCAAAGCACCTCCTCCTACTATGTGTCCCAAATAAACCAAAGAAGTCTTTCCAAATTCACACTTTGACATTTTAAGAAATAACTGATTTTTCTTCAAAATATCAAGTAATTTCTTAACATGCATGACATGCTCTTCTCTAGTCTTGCTGAAAATTAAGATTTCATCTAAGTAGACAATAACGAAATCATCAAGAAAAGGAAGTAAGACATCATCCATTACCCGCATGAAAGTTGTGGGTGCATTGCATAAACCAAACGGCATAACAAGCCACTCAAAGAGTCCTTGTTTGGTTTTGAATGCAGTCTTCCAAATGTTACTTTCTGCAATTCTAACTTGATGATAACCACTACGAAGTCTAACTTAGTGAAAAATTTAGCATCTTTCAGCTGATCTAACAAATAATCTATCCTTGGGAGTGGGTAACGATTCTTTACCGTTATTTTTTCAATGCCCTGAAGTCCACACACATACGCCAAGTTCCATATTTCTTTGGAATCAACACTATCGGTAACCCACATGGCGAAGTGCTTGGTCTTATAAAACCTTTGTACAACAAGTCCTTAATTTGCCTCTTTATTTTAGCATTCTCCATGATAGACATGCGGTACATGCCTATGTTAGGAAAAGGACAATCTTGTTGCAACTGTATTTCATGTTGAATCTCCCTTTTAGGAGGCAAACTTGTTGGCTCCTGAAACATCTCATGATGTGCATCAAATACATCATATAAATCTGATTTTAACTTGGAATCAAAATTTTCAAATGACTCAATCTTCACATCAACCTTAGGCTTAACCATAAGAAGTACAAAACTCTTACTAGAATTCACTAGCCTTTTTACCTGTCCCGCATTTACCATCGCTATATTTGTCTTTTTATGATGTGCTCTGACAATAAACGCCTTGCCATATTTAAAGAGATGATACTTATTTTCATGGTGATAGAAGATCACTTTCCTGTCATATAAGTAAGGACTTTCCAAAACAATTCCTGATATATCAAGCGGCACCACATCAAGTTCAACTATGTTAATGAAATGTGCAGTAATCACAAAATGCAATATGCAGTTCCTTGAAACTTGTAAGTTTGCATCCTTGCATATCCAACCAAGTGGATATGGATTTGGATGTGGAATGGTCTCGAGTTTTAGCTATTTGACCAAGTCTTCTGATATGAGATTCGCTTGTGACCCACTGTCAAACAATGTGTCAATTTTTGTATGTTTTGAGATTACCCTCACATGGAACAATTCAATTCTTTCTTCCTCATTTGGAGCTTGTACATGACAGTTTGAAGTACTAGTACTTGGCTTAGTTTCAGTTTCTTTACCCTTCATATTCTTCAAACCCATGGCTGTAATTTTGGTTTCGTCACTTGAATCATCACCTAAGTCTTGTTGTGTAGTCGTAGTAGCTACATTTTTCTTCTTTCATTTGTTTTTGTTAAACTGAGTTCTTTTTTTAGGATGAAGTTTCCAACAGTTTTTCTCTTCATGGCCTTCTCTTGAACAATGTTTACATATCAATTTCTCACCCTCCTTTTTAACAGATGCATTCTTTTTGCCTTTTCCTTTTGAGGTTTTGTCTTTGTTTTTCCCCTTAAAATTCTTGTTTCTACCCTCATCAAAAGTATGTTTCCCTCTAGCCTCTACATGTGTGGCTTGGACACAAACCTCGTCTAGACTAGTAGGATTGAACATAAGGATAGTATGTCTAAGGTAGTTGTGCAAACCACCTATATATTTCAGCAAAGTGTCTTGAATTTGTAAGTCTACCCCTAATAAGAGTGCTCTTCTCCTAAACTCTTGGGTATAGTCTTGTACATTTTGTCCCTTAAGTTGTCTGAAGTTTTGCCAATTCATGATAGCCTTTTGTAAATGAGCTAATGGATAAAATTTCTTTTTAATTGCAGTAATAAATTCAGCCCATGATAAAGTGATATTACCATGTTTTTTAATCTTATCCTTGGTTTTGTCTTCCCACCATACCAATGCTGCTCCATCCATTATCAAAGAGGCTAACTGAATCTTGGTGTCGTCATCATGAGGTTCTATATCCTCAAGTAAACCTCCAACTGCCTTATCCAATTGTCAATTTTTTCTGCATTGACTTCACCATTAAACATAGGCAACTCAAACTTAACATCAAGCTTTAAAAATGAAATTTTACCAGTGTTCTTGGACTTGTGATATTTGTTCACTGAAGTTGAGGATGACGATGTAGAGGAAGAGGATGAAGATGGGGATGATGGATCACCATTTCCTCCATGTCCTTTCTTTGACTTGTCATCACTTTTCTTTCCTCCTAAAGATCCCCCTCCTTCCCTCTGATGTTTAGAACCTTCTCCTACAAGCCTTTCATTCCTTTCTTGGTAGAGTATCCTCACCATCTCAGTCATGTCTAGGAATGCCTTTTGGAACACCCATTCTTCTTCTTTGGGATCAATGTCTTCAGGAACTTCTCCTTCTCTTGAAGACATTCTTTGGACTTCTTCTGTGGCTCTTGGAGGTGAAATAGAAGGTGGAGTTAATGGCACTCTGGCCCTCCTTGGTTGAGGATTACTTTGAGCTCTAACTAATTGTCCTTCTCCTCTCTTGAGCTTAAGCCTAGTAAGCATCAAAACTTGCAAACAGTCAACTATATCTTTGCATAAGAACAAATGCAGAGTAAAACTCTAGCTCTGATACCAACTTGATCTTAAATGGAACTATTTTTAATGCTATGCAAAGTATCCATTCTGATATAATTTAGTGTGCAAAGTGTTCTCCATGGCTTGTAGGTTAAAAAAAGTATTTTTGGTTTGTTTCTGAGTTTTATGTGTGAGGATTTGTTAATTAAATTTATTGTTTAACATATCACAATAGAAATGCACAGCAAGAAAATTCACCATCGCATAACACAACAAATTTTTGAGGCAGTTCACCCCTCTTGGGCTACATCTACCGGTCCAAGGCTCCCCAATGGCATGTCCTTACTCTATTAATTTGCTAAAAATGGTTACACAGGTAAAAATATTCCTCAATAGGCAAAACCAACTGTAAATTCAACTTCAGAAGATATAAAATAGCTAGAAATGGTTGTTGTTTCACCTTAAACAGTGAAATACAACCCAATACAGTGCCTTCATCTTCCATAAAGAAAAATATATTGTAGATCACATCTGTTCGCTCTGAAACCTGTCCCAAACTGCTCAGAATGCTCCAAAAACCAAAAATTGACTATAATTTCATCTTGTTTGGTCGAAAATTGAGAAAGTTATGACCAAAACAAATTTTTGCCCAACGTCACTAGAAAACCTCCTCCAAAACTGGAGGAACTCTAGTTAACTCCTTCAAAATAAGATTTCCCGCCAAAAATGGTGGCGCGCTCCAAATCTGTCGAAACTATCAGTGGTGGCATTAAATTTCAGTTGGGTCGCATTCACATGTGGCCTCCGCGGATTAACCGCCGGATAAGCTGTGGGTTATCTGTCCCAACCTCCGCATTAAATGTAACTGAGTGGTTGGCCACATGGCCCTCCGAACCGTACGGTTACAGTTTAAAGGCCGCGCCCCTGGTCATCGCCGCTGGTTGCATGAGTGTCGGGGTTAGCTATGAGGGCTAGCCCTTTTAAAAATCTCTGTTGGTGCAGGCTTAAGCCCGTGGTTCTTAGTTCAAAGTCACATTGCGACGAGGCTGGCTCCTGAACTTATCTGCCCAACTCATCAACGCCGACCTGACTCATCGTTTACTATCCGCCTAACTCACCAACAACACACCCTAGATGGGTCGGTTGAGTCCCTCTGCCCGAGTAGTCGGGTCGGGGGTTCAAGACCCATGAAATTCATCTTTTGGTGCCATTTCACCCTTTGGCCTGGGACCACGTGGCAGCCTCCGGGCAGGCCACGTGGCACCCTTTGATAGGTCCTCAGTTATAAATAAAAAATTAACTTTTCCCCTTTATTTTTTTTCAAAAATAGCATAGTCAATTTAATCAAAAATTCATGTTTTAGAGTTCATTAGACGATTTCAAACCTCAATAACTTTCATAGCGCGAGAATCACAGTGACGAGACCTTTCTGGTCGTTCAAATTGAAACCATTTCTAAGAACTTCCATTTTTGAGCAATTTTTTAACTTGGACATGATCTCCTGATCAATACTTGCCTTGAGAAACAAATAGCTCCCCATCCCCCTACCATATCTCCAAACCAAGGAAATAGTGAAGGAGTCCCATGTCCTTCATCTCAACTCTCTTGCAAGATCCTATTTGCAAGAAGTTATGAGATTCTCATCACGTGTTAGAATAAGATCATCTACATAAAGTACAATAATCAAAAGCTTACCATCAACCACAATCTGGTACAAGTTCACATTCGCTTCACTCTTCGTGAAGCCCAACCCGGTGAAATAGTTGTCAATCCTACTGTACCAAGCACGAGGTGCTTACTTCAACCCATATAGTGCTCTCTTGAGTCCGCACACATGCGACTCCCTATCAAAGGTCTCAAAACCTTCTGGCTTCTCAATGTACAGTTCTTCCTCAATAACTCCATTGAGAAATGCAGTCTTCACATCCATCTGATGTATATGCCAACCCATCTACGCTGAGAGTGCAAGGATAGATCTAATTGATGAATACCGTGCAACTAGTGCAAAAGTATCCTTATAGTCAATCCCCTCAAACTGTGAGAATCCTCGAGATACAAATCTAGCCTTGTACTTCTCCACACTCCTATCTGTTGCCTGCTTCACCTTATAGATCCATCTAGATCCAACCACTGACTTCCTGACTGGTCTTGGGACAACATCCCATGTAGTGTTCCTGACGATGGAGTCATAATCCTCAACCATGGCATCAACCCAAGTTGGTTTTCGCATTGCTTCCCTAAAAGAGGATGGTTCTATCACAATACACTTTCTCAAAAGAGCCATGTATCCAATATACCTGTCTGGTGACTATCTCTGTTTGCGCTGTGATGTAGGTGCTCCTACATGTTTTGCCGCGTCAATCTCAATATGTTAGCCTCTATGGTGCCCCTCCTACCATGTCTGGTGGATGGTTATGCATGAGTGGTTTCTGCCACTCCATGATCCTCCTCATGTGGCTTCTCCACATCTTGAGGTTCATCCTTTGGAACCAAGAGTTCCTCATTTGCATGCAAATCAAGCTCCTTCTCAAGGGACAATCACATGGCTTTCTCCTCATCAAATTTTACATCCCGTCTAACAATTGTCATCCCGTTGTTCGAAAAATACACCCGATAGTTATGGGGAGTATCAGTGTACCCAAAAAATATCCCAATCTCTACTGTTGGTTCTAGCTTCTTTCTGGAATCTTTGGTCGCATGGCAATAGACATATGAGCCAAAAATTTTAAAATATGAAACATCAGGTTTCTTACCTGAAAAAGCCTCCTCTAGTGTACTCATGCCAAGTATCCGATGAGGACTACGGTTCTACGCAAATACCATTGTGTTGCATGCCTCTGCCCACAGATGCAACGGTAGGCCTTGCTCATGTAACATAGCTCGTGCCACACCCACAATTGTTATGTTATTTCTTTTTGCAACCCCATTCTGTTGTGGGTTATGAGGCGCAATCAAATATCTTTGAATTCCTTCTTTTCTACAAGAGTTCTTGAATTCATTGGAGATGTACTCATCACCATTGTCGCTCCTTAGAGCCTTTACCTGCTTCCCTGTATCTTTTTCAACCAGTGCTTTGAACTCACAAAATCTTGAGAAATGATCTTTCTTTTGCATGAAGTAGATCCAACACTTTCTAGAAAAATCATCAACAAAAATCACATAATACCTGTGCTTTGCTATAGAAGCTATAGATAATGGTACACACACATCTGAGTGAACTCTACCAAGGATTTCCGCTGCTCAGTTCTCCTTCTTGTGAAAAGTGGCCTTTTTATACTTCCCCATGGTACATCCCTTGCATGTGTCTATCTGCACAAGGGTACCCTTTGGAAGCCCCGTAGAAATCTGCTGCATGACCTTCAAAGCAGTGTGGTGTAGATGGCCCAATATTCTGTGCCATAACTCACCCTCATCCTGGCTCGCCAATCTGTCTGCTTTACTCATCAATGCTGCGCAACCATCTACATCAAGTTTGTAGAGGTTCTTCACACAAAGCCCAATCTTCTTGACCTTTCCTGTGGCTTTGTGACGAAGGAACACTTTCCCTTCACTGAAAACCACATCATATTCTCTATCCTCCAACATAGAAAATGAAACTAAATTCTTTTTCAATCCTGGTACATGCATGACATATTTTAATAAGAGAGGTTTACTTGATTGCCTCTAGAAAGTAAATGTACCAATCTCGGTAGCACTATACCTCCCGTCATCACCCATCTCGATGTGCATATGAAGATCCTTCTCCTCCAAGCTACTAAAAAGTTCTTTGTCTCCCGTCATGTGGAAATATGCACCACTATCCAAGTACCACATTGATCCCATCGCATTAGACACTATGCATGCGATGAGTGAGAAGTAAAAATCGAACTGTGAAGCCAAACCATCACCCGCTGCAGATCGAGAGCCTTCTTGTTGTTCTTCTTCTTCCGTGGACAATTAGTGGCATAATGTCCATGCTCGTGACAATGAAAACATTTCACTCTGGACATGTCACGCTTCTTGCCTTCTTTGTTGGTCTCAGATTTGGAATAGGATTTCTTTCCGATTCCCCTTCTTTGCCTTACCAGCCAAGGTGCAATTTTCCTCATCATCTATCTTGGATGAGGATCCATCCCTAGTATTCCGCCTGAATTCTTCTTTTACCAAATCCGACCAAAGTCGCTCCCAATCTGGTAGCTTCTCCCTCCCATTGACAGAGTCCTGATAACTATGCCAGCTCTTGGGAATGCCTAGAAGTGCTAGGCTCACCAATTCATCATCCACTACAGTAATATTGAAACTTCCAAGCTCATCTTGACAATGGATGAACTTGGTCAAGTATTTCGGAATAGTGTCACCTTTCTCCATTTTGATTTTCCTGAGCTTGTCCTTCAGTGCCAATTTTTTGTGGTCACTGTTGTTCTAAAACAAATCTGTCAAGGCCTGCCACATTGCATTTGGAGTCGCATTTCCATGGAGAATCGAGGCAATGTGATCTCGAACTCCCTCTAATAAGACCCTCCTCGCCTTTGCAACCTTCTTTTGTCAAGCATCAAGAAGAGTGCGTCTGCTATTGCGGGCCTTGGAATATCATTGTCGATAAATTATTTCAACCCATTGTCCTTCAGAAATGCCTCCATTCTATCTTTCCATGCAATAGAATTAGAACTTCCCTCGAGTGCATATTCCAATATTAATCCATTGAAAACCATCTTGATCTGCTTGTCTCACTAAAGAATATTTTTGCAAATTCGAATGTTGTTCAGCACAAACTCAATTTCTTCTGCACTATAGTGATTTATGGCGCTCTGATACCATGTAGAAATTATACAAAAAATATGTATACCAATGGATTCAATCCGATCATGCAATATTCTAGAGAAAGATACTGAATCCTTCTACAATTAATTTGTAGAAATTAAACACGATCGCACAATCACACCAAGAGAAAGAATCAAATCCACAACACATGAAATTTTCTGGGGAAAGCAATCTCCTCAAAACCCCTCTATCTGTATTGTATAAAACCAAGGAATCATGAAAAAATTACAATGCATTCTTCTCACAAGAGTTTGTCACACTCTACCAACTGTCTCACACTGATCCAAACAAAATCGACCAACACTAAGCCAATTCCCTTCCTCTTCTCAGCCTGCCTTGCTTACACAATTCTAATAACAGTTGATCCCTATTAATTAGGAAATTAAACCTTCCAAAAATGCGCAATACATCATCGGAAATCCTATGGTTTTCTAATTGCGCGCTGACAATTTACTAATAATACAACTGATAGATAACATCCCTTTAACCTCTGTCTCAACTGGGTCTTCATCAGAACTGAAATGCATGCAACTATTAATAGTAAATCATGAGTCACATGTCAGATCACTACATGTGAATTAAATCTGATTTAATTCACTTGACCTCTCACTAGTGCAACAATCAATTACAACTAGTTAGACTGAATTTAACTCACTTAATTGAGTTAACTGATTTCTCATGCATTAAACTAATAATCTAACTGCAACTTGGACTCTAAAACAAATAGAATCACTCTACATGCCTCACAAACCACCCTCAACTCGAATTTCATGAGCTAACTGAGTCTATCACACTCAATTAACTATTACAAGTGATTATGAGATAAGATTACAATTTATTGTCCAATTTAATTAAGGGAAAATTAAATTAGACACACATTTCTTGTTGACTTTTAAACAAAAAGAACTTCCTTTTAAGATGACACCATTCATATTGTAAAAAATATTAGATCATAGGTAATGATCTAGCAACAAAATAATTGCATAAACTTGCAAGAATTAAAGCAGAAAATTGGAAGACAAAATGATTTCAATATCTCAATATTGATGAGAGAATCAACACATAAAGCAACCTAGTTAAACTTAACTGTATGCAAGCACTAAAGCTAACTAATTTTTTTTTTTTTTTAATGTTTTGTTAATGTGCATGTACACCACATGCAAGTGATAGAGTTAACTAAAGCTAAGTGCACACCACATGCAAGAACTAAAGTTAACCAAATCTAGCTAAAGCTAAGTGCACACCACATTCAAGCACTAAAACTAATTAAAGCTAACTAATTTGCATGTACACCAATACCCCCCCTTAAGCATAACTTAGGTGAGTATGTTGTAAGATGAATGAGTCCCAACAACACGACCATTTTAGGTACCCATGTACAATGCAGAAAGAGGAAAGAGAGAAAAAGCCATGGGAAAAAAACCCCCCCTCAAAATACAATGTAAAAATAAAAGAAAAGATAACTACTAGGTAGTTATCTCCTTGACCCTGAGACGTTCTTGTAGAAAGTGAAGCTTATGCTCAGTGAAAGTCTGATCATATTCAACACCATGAAACTGCTGAAAACCTTTGGCCACCAACTATGCTTTATATTGACTAACTTGACCATCTGTTTCTTTCTTGGTCCAGTAAACCCACTTGCACATGACGAGTTTATGATTGGAAGGTAGTGGGACTAGGTACCGAGTTTGGTTCTCAATGAGAGAGTTGCATTCCTCATCCATAGCTACTTAAAATACAATATTACCAAATACTTATGCATAAGTTTTTGGATCAGATGCATGCATCATATAAGCATGCATGGGAATGCATGGATCCTTAGCTAAGAGTGCTTGTGGAACTTCCTCGAACTAAGCTCTATGTTGGCATTATGGTGTGCATGGTTCCAACTAGCTAATGTTGGCATTGGTTCATGATGGAAGCTATCTTATGTTGGCATTGATGTCAAACCTATGTATTCTATTTGATGTTTGGATGTAATTCATTCTAGTATGTTTGCATCTGGTTGTGTTGACATTGAGCTGATTGTGTTGGAATTGATGTCAACCTGATGATGTCAGCCTTGTATGTATTGATGGACAAAGGATAACATTGGTATGGTTGATGATGGTTGATGGAACACTAGTTGAGTTTGCAATTAGGTATTCATATAGGTATTCATGGAGATGAGTTGTTGCAGTGATGGTTTGGTGTCATGCTGCTGCTGATGATGTTGCAGAGGTGTTGCGGGTCTGTTCATGTGTGTTGAAACTTGTGGAGGACTTGTTGGAAGTCTTGCCAACTTATGTTTGTTTACCTTTTAGGTAAACTTGGTAGTCACACTTGGGAGACTTTTTTCATGGTTATCATAGGTTAGTCATGGGTTTTCAGAGGTTCTACAATGTTAGGAGATTCCCCCCAAAGTAGATAAACAAGTCCTATAAGTTTGGAGTTGATCATATGCAAGATCAGGGCTGCAAAACTCTTGAGAAAAGTCATTTTTGAGAATAAAACGCAGGTATTTTGAAGGAAACCTACATATATGTAGGTTTTATGAATGAAAGTCATGTATACATCCTGAAAATGAAGTTCTTTGCATTCCTTGTGTAAATCAAAATTAATCCAGAATGGAAATTCCCAAAAGCTTCTAGGTTAAGTTGTAAAGGTCGAAAATGGTTTGAAAAGGTCCTCCAATGATGTGAACACCCTAAGTGCACAAGTAGTGGTGATAGTAGATTGATTTTGTCGATTTTGTGCACCCTTGATCCTAGCCCCAAGCTCAATTTTTCCTTATAGGTGTTATATTCTCATCTTTGGAGCTTAGTGGTTGTTGCCATGGTGTGTATATTGTGAGTGTAAGTGTGTAAGAGAAGGTTGTAAAGAGTGATTATGTTTTAGATCTATTGGAGAGCATAAATGCTTCAATGTATGAGTGTTAATGGCCGCATAGTGAGCAAAAATGAAGCATGTTGTAGAATAGATCATATTTGAAGTTGTTGTGTAGAGATTGTTTGGAGAATTTTTGTATGTTGCTAGAGTATATTTTGTTGGCGACTCTCACATTTGTTTTTGCAGGAGCTTCTAATGCATTTAGCACATAGCCATAGTGTCTTATGCTTTTTATTGTATTATGTAGCAATTATTTTGCAGGGAGGGTTTGATGATTGATGTATTATTCAATTTTTATTGATAGACTGTGGCCACTATTTTGCTGGAGTAAAGAGCATATTTGTGGTGCTATTATTTGATGATATTGTCTTGTTTATGAGAGCATGATTTCAGAGATGAACCATAGTTAAGCATCGTTTCTTGGATCCAGTTTGAAAATATATGAAAGGAGGTATGAATAATGTAGAGGAGTAGTGAATTCATGGATGTGGAGAAATGATTTCAAATTTTCAACACAAGGAACAATTTCTCAATCCAATGGTAGTTGTATAGTCCAACTGGATTTGGGAGAGGATCAATTGATTGTGGTGGCTTTTAGCAGATGGTAGTTTGTAGATCCGTGGAGAACATATTCTTCCGAGCTGATCAATAGAATCGAGTCTCCAAGCTGATCGGAGTCAACTAATTGTATATGAGGTTGAGTCTCCATGCTGATGGTATCAAAAAATCTATGTAAAAGACACATTTTTCTTAATAAAATATTCATAGAAGCACAACAGAAAAAAGAAAAAAAAAAGTGTTTTTTTTCCCAGTGAAGGGTTTTCCACCAGATATCTTGTGTCTCATGTGTTATGGTTTTTGTGGTTGTGTTTTATTGTTTTTTTGCTCTCGTGATTGTTTGATTTAGCTGCTTACATTGTTATATTCATGTGATGATATAATATGTTGCTGGTTATATGCATGATTTAGTAAGTGAAGTATTAAAAAGAAAAAAGTGTATAGAAGTCACACTACTGATTCAACCCCCCCCCCCTCTTTCTCAGTAGTTTTCAAAGGTTTCCAACAATTGGTATTAGCGCAGGGATCTTGGTTGCAACTTGATCGCTGGAGAGTAGATATGGGGTTTGTTGGTGAAAATTGATTTTATCTTTTGGAATGGCTTTCCTCACTGCTAAAAATTACAAGGCATGGCACAAAAATATAAAATCTCAATTATTATCTTGTGGATCTAACATTTGGAGAGTAGTATGTGAAGGTTGTAGCATGGATCCAATTGTAGATGGATTTTTGCAGCACGATGCATAGTCTACAAGAATCTTCATGATGGTGATATGAAGAGACTAGTGGGTGTGAAATGTGCCAAAGAAATGTGGGCCAAGCTAGAATTCATATTTGGAGACGGTACCAACAACAATAAAGAAACTGAGAAGAAGAGAAACAAGAATAAAAACAAGAAGAAGGGCTTTAAAAAATAAGAATATCAGCCACAAGAGTCTCATTCTTCTAGTGCACATGATTCAACTGATGATGAGAAGAAATTAGAAAATCCTAAACCCAAAGGTATAAACATTAATGATTTTCTGTTAAGTTATAATTTTTATTATTCAAATATTGATCATGTTGAAGTTCCTAGTGATGATGAGAATGATATTAAGGTTTTTAAAGCTGGGATTTCTAGACTAACAGCTGCATGCAAGGATCAAGAAAAAATATTCCAGATTTGTGATGATAAGGAGGCTAAGATCAAGGAATAAATTGTGAGCTTAAAAGGTAAATCGGAAGAAGAAAAAAAATTTGAGGAAGGTATGAGGAATAAATACCAAGTGAAGGTAGAAGATGTTGAGAAATTAGAAGTTGAAGCGGTTTACTTGAGAAATAAGCAGAGGATGGAGAAGAGTACCATAGCCTTCGATAGTTTGCTTAAAATTCAAATATCACTATTGGATAAATCTAGTCTTGGATTTCAAAAGGGTGAGTCTAGTTTGCATGCAACCAAAAATAACAAAGAAGAACCTAAAAAAACTATAGCAAATAGTACTAATAGAAAAAGTGAGAACAAAGGAAACAAGAAGCAAATCTAGTAGCTATGTAGCAAAAAAAAGAACCAGCAACAAAAAAACAAGCAAAACCAAAAACAAAGAAGAAAATTTTAAGGAGCACCTACATTCAGAAGACCTTCTGCTCCTAGAGATGATCATGGCAGCTCCATTATATTTCAAAGGAAGCAAAGTATTTTTATTCCTTTGATGGATGAGATACAATGCTACAATTGTCACAAATTTGGGCATAGTGCAACTAATTGCTAGAGCAGAACGTATAGATCCCATCAACAAATATTGTTGCAATATCAAAAGCCAATGAGATTGGCCAATAGGTATAATTATGCTTTTTGTGGTTATTGTCACTCATGTCACCTGCTTGGAAATAAGGCAATAGATTGCAAGTCTAAGGCTATATAAAGTAGCAATTCCACTTCATTTGGGACACACTCACTCACAAGCTAGATCTACAAGAAAGAGTTAGATATATAATTTGGTAGCTTCATGAAGGAGAGTGAAAGTCAAGTAGAAGGAACAAGGATGAAACTTTCTTGGTATTTGGGCTATATCTCTCTCACACATGCAGAATTTTAGGGTTTTTGGGCTGCAGAAAGAGGTCGAAGTTGCAAGATCGAGTTGCAGTAGGAAGAAATGCATCATCTTGTAGATGGGATGAATGAAACTCTGTCTAAACCTCACTAGACTTAGGAATATTTGTCGTGCTATTGGAATGTCTCAGGAGGAGGTTGATATAAGGTTTCTTTAGGAGCTACAAAGCTGAAACTGCAGGGTCAAAGTTGCAGGTTGAGTAGCAGTGGTGTAATTGGAAGGTCAAAGTTGTTAGATGTAGCAATTTGGTGCAGATCAAAGGAAAGAATTGATAAAGGGCTGACTTGATACTGAGAGAAGGACTTAGTCTAGGGTTTGGGTCTTTGTATCTCATTTGAAGCAGATTCTAAGAAGAGAAGAGTTTATGGGTTTTCCCCTTGGAGGGGTTTTTCCCTGGCTGAGAGCTTATATACATGTCCTTTGTTGTTGCATTTATTTTTCTTGACATTATTTTGTGATAAGATCTAACTAAATAACTCAAATAAAATAATCTAGATTCATAAGAAAGTATGAAGGTTAAAGAAAACAAGATATTATATAACTGCCACTTTACATTTTCCAACAGTTTGTTGGCATTGTTATCCTAATTTGAGTGATAACTATCAATTAGAATCTATATTATAAGAAGTCACTTGACATAAAGACTATAGAGGAAAATGACAATAAGAGGAGAATAATCCAATATGTGTTATGTTATGGGATGATGCAACGTAGAAAAAAAATAGATCAAAAAAATTCAATACATGTCTTGGGTAGCCAATTGGGTGTACCTTTGAATCCACACGAATTAGTAGAAGACCAAGAAATAATTTTTTCCCTAATTTAATTGGATATCAAACTAAAGGGCAAGGCTAACTCTCCCTTTTCCCCGATGGGGGTGTTAGTTTGAGTGTTAATGAGACCTATTTGTAACGAGAGCCCTTGCTCCAAATGTAATTTTATTTAACATGGCATGGCGAACAGACATAGAATGACATTGGAGGGTGTACTATGACATCTGGTGTTTTAAATTCTAGCTTAATTCCTTGGTATGGCGAATGTATGTAGCTTGTGGGAAAGAAGTCGAGCATGATATCCTCGTCTTTCTTTTCTTGGTATGCTCTATTTGTGCTAATTGTTGTGGGTTATTTGCATGTTAGGGAGACTGAATTTCTTCTGGTTTGGCCCGATCTAGGTGGATATTGGTGGTCACCCACCTATTCCACTTGGACCTCCAAAATTGTTTCTTTTAGTTTCCTTAATTATTGCATAGTTTACTATTTTTGGAATTTTTCTGATCCTAAACTTCAGGAGCCGATTTGAGGCCCTAAACAACGTTTTTTTTTTTTTTTTTTTTGGGGGGGGGGAATGGGCAATCCAATATTTTACAATAAGGGTTTGTAATTGAAAGTTCTAGTACTAAAATAGATCTTTCTAACAAGGTATTGTACTCGTCAAACAAATATTATATGCCAAAGTTACGACCCCAGGAAGTTAATGTACCAATTTACCCCAATTGGGCTCACAAACTTTTGGCGTTTCATCTCCTAGGGTTAGGTTTTTGGATGTTTAGTGTTTTCCATTGTTTCTAAATAATAAATAAGCCTTTGAACCTCACTGTAAAAAATTTTAGAAGGCATGTAGTTGCACATCTCTTCTCACAGATAAGCTAACATCGCTCGAGCTAATCTATTTCCATTATGCATGTAAACAATTTTCAGTACTTTCTTATTAATGAATTGAAGTTCAGTTTTTCATTGTATCTCTGGGTTTTTGTTTATATTTTTATTTCATTTTGTTTCTTCATATATTTGGATCAGTGGTATCAAATAATTTTCTCTTTATTTGTTTTTTGCGCATGTCCCCAACGAGGTTAGGGTATAAAGAGTTAGGGCTTGAACTTGTTGAACCTTTGCAAGACTAGCCTCGCCGAACCTGAAAACCTCCCATGGCGGAAGAAAATAAATACAAGGAAGCAGGAGATCCTTTCAAAATGTTGCTCAAAGAAACCCTCGAACGACAAAGGAATGAGATGATGGAAAACTTTGCCTAAATCCTTCAGTAGATGCCCACAGGCGATGCATACAAGATGCCAGTGGATGGAAAGCAAGTTATAGATTTCCACCTCTAGGATGCATTATTATGCTACTTGGGACACCTTTGTGTTCTTTCCAGCAAGCATGCATAACTAATTTTGGAGGCGCACTACAGTCGGGTCACATGACCGTTTGGTATGGAGAAAATTGTGGTCGTACTAGAAAAGTATTTTTATTGGCCAAGACTCTAACAAGATGTTGGAAAATAGATCATATAAGGCATTTTCTATGTCATAACCAAGCCAAAATTAAAGAAGAAAGGCCTATACACTCTTCTTCCTACTCCTAGCCAGCCCTGGGAATCCATATCCATGGATTATATGTCTATCCTCCCTTCTACCAAGCATGGAAATGACTGTGTATTTGTGGTCATGGATAGATTTTCTAACATGGTTATATTGACAACTCATAAGAAGAGTATCACAACAGTGGACACTACCAAACTCTTCTTTGAATGAGTGTGGGTACATTTTGGGATCCCGCATATCATTATATCAAATCAAGATAGTAGGTTCTTGAACATATTTCGGTCAAGCCTCTGGACATTACTAGACACCAAGCTCACCAAGTCGACTGCATTCCACCCCTGATCAGAGGCTCAATATTTTAGCTCAAAAATGAAAGTGCTTAAAATTGATTAGAAACTGAACAACAACGGTTGGGGCGTCGCCAGGAATCCAACGCATTCGTTTCGTCAAAAACCGAGTTCGGATGAAGAAGTTATAGACTGCTGACGCCATTCAGAACAAACAATTTATTTTTTTGAAATTGCAGAACATGTATAGGTTGATGACATGGCAGCTCAGTCAGCATGCAGGGAATATTCTTTAGTTTTTTCCCAGTTGCATTGTGACAAGTGGCACAACGAGATTCGTCATTTTTGGTTTGAGAAGGTGAAATTGCCCAATGTCCTCCAAGGTTGAATTTGGGTTCCTAATGAATTATTATGTGTTGGAATTATTTTTTAATTATTAAAGTTGGGTTAATGCATATATGATATATATGTATATTTATGATATTTTATATGGTTTTATATCATATATTATATCATATTATTATATATATTAATATTAATTATTGAATCCAAACTTAATTATATAATTCTGCATTTTCATTACAAATATAAACAATGGTCCAAATTACTACTATTCCAAAGGTTTTACATATGATATATTGGAGCGCGTATTTATGTTGGCTGGAAAAACATGTATAGAGGAGCGAGGTCGAGGCTCGAACCCACGACCTCCCCCATATAACTCTCCGCCCTTGCCAACGGGCTATCACCATGAGTCTTCATAACCTTAGTGTCCGCCATATAGTTATTGTTAACCGAATCTCCAACGGTGGGTTTGGAGGGGGCCAACCACCTCCCATACGACCTTTCCACAAAACCTCAGGCACGGAGCATCCAAACAACAGATTAATTTTTAATTAATTGTGGGATTATCCCACTAATCTGAGTTCAATATTAATTAAACAGGGTTTATGAAACATGTTTAAAGCGCAGTTAATGCGAGCTTATCAACAGTTAAGTGCGGTTTTATGCTAATTAATCCAGTTCCTAATTAGCGACAGATTTAGCGGGTGCCACCAAATTCGGTGGAATTTCTAAATTTGTCGGGCTTATTTGGAGTCTTCTCCATATTTGGAGGAGAAATCTAGGGAAAAATTGAATATGCCATATCTTGAGAAATTTTCGACCAATTTTGGCTAGGGAAGAGTCATTCCTAGCAAATTGGCATGCTCTAAACACATTGGAACAGGTTGCATAGGCAGAGGAGAAATTTTATAGGTGTTTTTGTCATTTTGAACAATTTTGAAGCTGAGGGTCACCAGGAAGGAAGGCCATGCCTAGATCATCTGAAGGCCAAATAGAGTAAATGAATAGTCATTTTTGATAGATTTCGACATTCTGAACTCATTGGAGTATGTTTCAAGAGAATTTCATGCATGTAAACATAAATTTTTCACAATTGAGCTAATACATAGGCCCAAGCCATGGAAGCTGGACCAAGGACATGTAGCCCAGGAGGGGTGAACTCCTTCATCAAAACTCTTTTTTAATGGATCAATTGTGATGGTTTGTCATTATTTATGTTACTTCTGTTAAGAATTTTAAATTCATACTTTATGCTCTTGAATTCACTCATAAAAACTCAGTTAAATTACTTGTTTGACCCACATAAGCGACAAGGAAACATGTAAATTTTAAATCTGAGGTTGAAATTAGCACATAAAAAATAACATTCATAATCAGATCAAGTTGGTATCAGAGCCTGGCTGAAAATCTTGGTTGAAAGACAAGTTTATTTGCTTGATATTTGCTTGAGTTTTCTGCAAGTTTAATGGTTGAAAATTTGTGATGTTGGCAAGGTAAAAGTTGCAAAAAGGTGAAGGGAAATTGTTGGTTGCAAGTCCTGAGATTAGGACCAGAAGAAGGAGAGCTACAAGAGCACCATCTTCACCCAAAATTCCAGTCATAGTTGCACTTGAAGCACCTCAAGTTTTGTCTCAAGAAGCTGAGATTGAAAATGTACAAATTGTATAAGAAGCTGAGTTGATTGAAGAGGTACAAGCATCAAAAGCTAAGCTTGAATCCATAGCCATCATGTCAAGTGTTGGAGAGACTCAAGGACATTCAGAAGAGTATGATGTCAATGTAGGTTTTAACCCTGAACAGAAATTATCTACACACGAATTTTATAACAGAAAATAAACAATAGCGAGGGCATAAAACATAAAACAGATAAACACAGAGATTTTCCCAGCTTGATTTTTCATTATATTCCTTTTAGTGTTACAACACATATATATACATGCCGAAGCATACATAAACCCCAATCCATAAACCCTGGATGAAATACAACCTATTTTCGATTTGATCTCAAGAAATACTAGGCCTAAACCATCGCATCTTCAATACCATGCGGGACCATGCACCAAAACCAGGAGCGTGATTTATCGCAATCGGAAATTTAAGGAACAAAATATCAAGCGTCTCCCCATTTCAATGGTGGGGGTTAATCAAGGCTCTTAGTTGTGGAAAGAATATAACACATACCCAACAGTCAAGGGAGACTTCAATGACATAAAGATGATAGTTAAAATTATGTTTTATGCATTTATTGTTGGGATGGCAGGAGAAGGTTCTAAGCTTCCACATGGATAAGGAACTTCAGATGATAATAAGGATGAAGAGAATAGTTCAAAGGGTAGTGGAGGAAAGCCACCTCCATCTCCACCATCTTCATCATCCTCATCATCTCCATCAACATCATATTCCACTTCCACCACAAAAAATACTCACACTCACTCAAAATCCACAAAAGGAAAGACACCCTTACTCAAACTAGATGTCAAATTTGAGCTTCCAATGTATAATGGCGAGATAAATGCAGAAAGATTGGACAATTGGATAAATCAATTGGAGGTGTACTGCAGGATTCAGAACCTTCATGAGGATGACATAAATATTCAATTAGATTCTTTGAGGATGGAAGGATCTGCACTTGTATGGTGGGAAGCAAGGACTCAAGAAGAGATTAAAAACTACGGTAAGATCTCTATGTCTTGGTCAAGTTTTATTGTTGCCATTAAAAGGAAATTATATCCCTTAGCTTACATGCAAAAGGCTATTATGGATTGGCAAAATTTTAGACAGTTGAAAGGGAAAAGTGTGCAAGATTATACTCATGAATTTAGGAGAAGAGCTCTAATTTTAGGTATTAATTTATATTCTCAAGAAAATTTGTTAAAGTATGTTGGGGGTTTGCACAATTACCTTAGGCACACTATACTCATGTTTAATCCCACAAACATAGATGAATTTTGTGTTCAAGCCACACACTTAGAGGCAAGAGGGAAACAAAACATAGATGAGAAAAGTGAAAGTAAGGGTAAAGGAAAGGGAAAGTTTTATGGAAGAGGAAAAAAAATAGCTATGTAATAAGAGAGAAGGAAAAAATCACATGCAAAAACTATTCAAAGGCTGGCCATGATGAAGACCATTGTTGGCAACTTCATCCAGAGTTGAAGCCAAACAAATTGAAAGCCAAAGAAAAGGGTAAATATGTTGCTATAGTTGAACATGACTTAGGGTCAGATTCAGGAGATGAGATAAATATTACAGCTGTGGGTTTGAAAGGTAAACATGTTGCAAGCACTAGTTCTTCAAAATTTTCAAATTTTACTCATGATGAAGATACGAGAATAGAACTTTTCCATATTAGATTTGTCTCTAAACATACCAAGATTGATACACTTTTTGATAGTGGGTCACAAGCTAACTTGATTTCCGAAGGCTTGGTTAAGCAGCTAGATCTTGAAACTATTAGACATTCAAGACCATATCCTTTGGGTTGGATATGCAAGAATGCAAACTTGCAGGTTACAAGGAAGTGTATACTAAGATTCTCCATCAATTCAAACTTTCTTGATTAAGTTGAACTTGATGTGGTGTCTCTTGAGATATCAGGTATTGTATTGGGAAGTCCTTATTTGTATGATAGGAAAGCAATATTTCATCGCCATGAGAATAAATATCGCTTGTTTAAAGATGGTATTGATTACATAGTCAGAGCGCATAAGAAGAAGACAAGTTTGTCTCATATACATGCAGGAGAAATGGAGAGGATAGTGAATGCAAGTCAGAATTTGGCATTGTTAATGATCAAACAAAGAGATTTTTTGAATCAAACTTTTCAAAAATATGCTTATGCTTGTAGTGAGATGTTTCAATATTCTAACAGGTTTCCTTTGAAAGGAGGTGAACAAGATGTGACATATTTGCAGCAATCAACATCAGTGTTGAGTAGTGTTGGAAACAAGATGTCGGTGCAAGAGAGTGCAAAGGTCAAAGAGAAAGCGACAAAGCAGCTTGGCAAAGAAGGCATGGGTTCCACAAATGCTTGTTTATGGTTTCCAAAAGGTACATGGAAATGGTGAAGATACTTGGTCAAGAGTCGACGCAAGTACAAAGCGAGATCAACTAAGAATCGCCACGGTGACAGTGTGAAAGGTGAGACAATTTTTAAGTTTCCTTGGATTAATGACCAAGGTAGGAATAATATGGTTTCTGCAATAATAGCTTGTTGCTCTGCAAATTAAAAAAAATTGCAGCATGACGGTGTCAATGATAGCAAGAGAAGGTCGCGAGAATCAAGGAAAAAATTAAATTTTTGTGAAAAGATCCAGTTGATGAAAATGGGAAAATTTCAGTGGATAGAGATTGGAAGGGTGAGGGAACAATACCCTTATTCATATGATTAGTAATCCAAGAGATTTTGGGGTCCAAAAGGCTTTTAGTGGGGAGGAATGATAAGAGGCTCAGTATTTTAGCTCAAAAATGAAATTGCTCAGAATTTATTAGAAACTAATCGATAGTGACTGGCTCATCGCCAGGAATCCAACGCAACTTGTTTCGTCGAAAACCGAGTTCGGATGAAGAAGTTATAGCCTACTGACCACCTTTCAAAACAAGCAAATTTAAAAAAAAAATTGCAGAACAGGTACATGTTGATGACATGGCAGTCCAATCATCATGTAGGGAATATTCTTCAGTTTTTTCCTAGTGTCACTGTGACAAGTGGCAAAATGGGATTCACTATTTTGGGTTTGAGAAGGTGAAATTGGCCAATGTCCTCCAAGGTTGAATTTGGGTTCATGATGAATTATTATGTGTTGGAATTATTTTTTATTATTAAAGTTGGATTAATGTATATATTATATATATGTATATTTATAATATTTTATATGGTTATATATATATATATATATATATATATATATATATATATATATATATATATATATATATTGATTATTGAATCCAAACTTCATTATATAATTCTGCATTTTCATTACAAATATAAACCATGGGCCAAATTATTACTATTCTAAAGTTTTTACATATGATATATTGGAGTGTGTATTTATGTTGGCTGGAAAAACATGTATAGAGGGGCGAGGTTGGTGCTCGACCCCACAACCTCCCTCATATAACGCTCTGCCCTTTCCAACGGGCTATCACCATGTGGCTTGATAACCTTAGCGCACACCTTATAGTTATTGTTAACCGAATCTCCAACGACGGGTTTGGAGGGGGCCAACCCCCTCCCATATGACCTCTCCACAGAACCTCAAGTGCGGAGCATCCAAACAACGGATTAATTTTTAATTAATTGCGGTATTATCCCACTAATCCGACTTTAAGATTAATTAAACAAGGTTTATGAAACATGTTTAAAGCGCAGTTAATGCGAGCTTATCAGCAGTTAAGTGCAGTTTTATGCTAATTAATCCAGTTCCTAATTAGCGGCGGATTTAGCGGGTGTCACCAAATCCGGCGGAATTTCCAAATTTGTCAGGCTTATATGGAGTCTTCTCGAGATTTGGAGGAGGAATCTAGGGAAAAATTGAATATGCCATATCTTGAGCAAGTTTCGACCAATTTTGGCTCAGGAAGAGTCATTCCTAGCAGATTGGCATGCTATGAACACATTGGAACAGGTTGCAGAGGTAGAGCAGAAATTATAGAGGTGTTTTTGTCACTTTGAATAATTTTGAAGCCTAGGGCCACCAGGAAGGAAGGCCATGCCTAGATCAACTGAAGGCCAAATTAAGTAAATGAATAGTCATTTCTAATAGATTTTGACATTCTGAACTCATTGGAGTATGTTTCAAGAGCATTTGATGCATGTAAACAACAAAAATTTCACTATTGAGCTAATACAGAGGCCCAAGCCATGGAAGTTGGACCAAGGAGATGTAGCCCAAGAGGGGTGAACTCCTTCATCAAAACTTTGTTTTAATGTATCAATTGTGATGGTTTGTTGTTATTTATGTTTTTGTTGTTCAAAATTTTAAATTCATACTTTATGCTCTTGAATTCACTCATAAAAACTCAGTTAAATTACCTGTTTGACCCACATGTATATCAAGCATAATATCAACAAGTAAAATTTACATCTGAGGTTGAAATTAGCACAACAAAAATAACATTCATAATCAGATCAATCCCCAGATTGATGGTCAGACATATGTCATCAACAAGATGATAGTTCACATACTACGCATGTATAAATCCAAGCATCCATGAACCTAGGATGAGAGCCTTCCTTATGTGCAACACAATTATAACAGAGCACTCCATAGATCGACTAGTCATAGTCCCTTTCAAGTGGGTCTGGTATTTCAACCACTTTGTTTGATTGATGTTTTCATGCCTCATGTGACTACACAGACATAATCTACACATGTACAGTCTGAGGATGATAAAGAAACCAAGTTTATTGAATGAATCCAACACATCTGCCAGTAGGTGCATGACATCTTGGATAAGTCCAATGCCAAGTACTAGCAACAACATGATCAACATCGGGTGCCACATAAGTTTCAGGTGGGTGAAAAATTTTGGTTACATTCACAGAAGGAATGCCTTGTCGAAGCCCATCAGAAACTATGACCACTCTGATATAGGGCTTAGACTATCACCAAGTCTGTGGGAGACAATGCTTTTGAGCTTAGCATTCCCCCATTCCTCATCCTGCACCTAGTGTTCAATGTGGACTGCCTTCAGCCATACTTTCCACCATTATTGGACACATCAGATATTGCAGAACAAAAAACAGCAACATAGTTCATCCCAGACTGCATGGAACATGCCATAACTGATCAAATCATGGACACATAGATCAAGAACAATCACCAATAGAATATCCAATTGTATCGAGTTGTCAAAGTTTTCTAGCTCCTTCACTAGGGCAAGTGGCTCACCAAGGACCAAATTCAGCAAAAATTTTCCCATCTCATGGAGTGACTCAACGAAATGGGGATCATTTATTCCTAAGGGGGGAGCACCAATCCTGGTGGATATTAGAGGCCACCCACCTATTCCACTTGGACCCCCAGCATTGCTTCTTTCAGTTTCCTTAGTTGTAGCACAATTTACTATTTTTGGCAATTTTTTGGATCCTGAACTTCCAGAGCCGTTTTGAGGCCCTGAACAACATTTTTTTTTGGAAAATGAGCAAACAAAATGCCAATGGTGAGGTTTGCAGTTGAAAGTTGTATTCCTCATATAAATCTTTCTAATGAGGTATTGTACGCATCAAACGAATATCATATGCTGAAGTTACGACCTCCATAAGGTTATGTACCAATTTACCCCAACATGACCCATAGACTTTTGCGCTTCATCTCCTAGGGTTAGGTTTTTGGATGTTTAGGGTTTTCCATTGTTTCTCAATAATAAATATGCCTCCAAGTCTCATTGTAACAAAATTCAAAAGGCATGTAGCCGCACATATCTTCTCATAGATAAGCTACCATCGCCCAAGCTAGTCTATTTCCATTATGCATGTAAATAGTTTTCAGTACTTTTTTATTAATGAATTGAAGTTCTATTTTTCACTGTAGATTAGGGTTTTTGTTTATATTTGTATTTCATTTTGTTCCTTCATAAATATGGATCATGGCCATTCTCTTGGGATGTATTAGAGGCGTTTCTTAGCTACATAAGGTATTTTGTCCTACACTTCCATTAACTGTTACTTGGGCTTCAATTTTGTTTTTCCTTCTCTTGCAAGGTTAGGGATTGGTTTGTCAATTTTCTGCATGTCCATTGTGTGTTCCGAGATATTAGCTGGTGTATACTCTTGCTTTCTCTAGGTTGTATTCAATTTTTGCTTAGATTCCACGATGATGGTGTTTCACTTGTAGTTATATGGGTTATTCTCCGAATATTCATTATCTCTCTATCAGTTTTAGAGAATCCTTGGTCTTCTTTGACGGTTCTAGAATTGAGTAAGAGGCATAAGGTTGTGATTTTTCTTCTCCTTTCTTTGGGTTCGATGGCTACTCTATATTCACTTTTGGTCCTGGGGGTTCTTTCGCTCTATGTCTTTGGTCTACCCTGAATTGGGTAACTTGGTAGTATTCAGTCCCTTGCCCTGGTGTTAGGGTATGACTTATTGTTTTTAAGGTCTGGATTGCGAGGGTCAGTTGTGCGACCCACTTATTCTTTCGCTAGTTATGGTTCCTTTCCCCATCTTATTTGTTCTCCATTTACATTCATTATGACTCCTCGCAATGTATGGTGAGTCAGAGGGGTGGCTTTGCAAATGTGGGTGTTAAGCGAACCAGACCTTTTTCTTTTGAATTTGTGGGAACTTTATTTGACTCCATTCCTCTTGAGTTCAGACAGGAGATTCTTCTGCTAGAAGCTAGAGAAATGGAGGATCGTCCCTATCATTCTGATTATGAGATTATGATGCTAGTAACATAAAAAGGATTTCGGATCCTGGTAGATTTGAAAAGAAGAGGTTCCATTTCTTGTACTCTTTATCTTTGCATCAACATATGGATACATTTCTTCATATGATCTTTAAATATAAATATGTTGAGAAATACAATTTGTTTTTAGGATTGGAAGATGTTAAGCATATGTTGTGTAATATCTGTTTTTGTCTCAATGATATGGATTCTGGATTATTGAGGCTGAAGACTTTCCCGGTTTTAGATTCTGCGTAGGTGACCTGACTAACACTTCTAGGGATCCCACTAATCCTCCTGTGGACAATGCTCAAGACCTGACCATCATCTCCTCTGATTAGGACTAGTTTGCTGGGTTGATACATTTGTTTTTTGCTGATATTTTGCAATTTTGTATGAGCATTGTAACATTTGTTATTTTGATGTTCAAGAACTTCTTGATGTTGCAGGGAGAATGGAGTATCAATTTGTCTATTAGTGCACCTATTTTTGGGTTGGCATTATCTTCAACCACAAAGATGTTCTTTGTTTGGATCTTTGTAGTGTTCACTCTTTGTTGGTTACATGTCCTAGACAACATTGGTGTGAAGGTCTATGCGGGATGGTAAAGGTATGTTTGGTCACAGTGGGTTTGGATGGTTTGAGGTGCACATTACTGTTCTATGAAACACCATACACTATGCTAGAGGAAAGTAACCTTGGCATCGTTGTTTGTGGTTTATCACAATTTTGGCTTGTTATGCATGCAAAGATGTTCTTTGTTTGGATCTTTGTATTGTTCACTCTCTATCGATTACATGTCCTAGACAACATTGGTGTGAAGGTCTATGCGGGATGGTAAAAGTATGTTTGGTCACAGTGGGTTGGGATGGTTTGAGGTGCACATTACTGTTCTATGAAACACCATACACTATGCTAGAGGAAAGTAACCTTGGCATCGTTGTTTGTGGTTTATCACAATTTTGGCTTGTTATGGACGCTCCTGGGAATTTGCCAGCATTATGCCTTTGGTTTCAGGTCTGATCCTATGCTTGGCTTCAGTGATATTGATTCAAAGTTGTTTCAGTTACTCATAATTGTATGCCTCTTGCTCAAGGGGGTTGAATCTTTTAAAAATGTGGAAGTTGATATCTTTTACTTGTGTAGTTGTCAGTATTCAATTTGTGGATAACTCTCACACCCCCTAGTTTGGTTTATCAGACTGTATGAAATGATGGATATCATGTAATTCTATTTTTTGAGTAATGGAAATGCAATATTAATTTACTAAAAACAACACATTCGATGTAATAATTAAAAAATATTTATGAAGGGTGTTCGTTCCCATGAATTTACCTTTCCAACAGATAATATTGAACTGGAAGTCTCAAATAAGTAATGTTCATATATAAATGAAAACACATTGTTCACATTTAAATTAAGGTGCCTTCGTAACCCATGTCATTGATGCTATAGGTGGAATACTCACCACTCCACCATAATACAATGACTCTAGTGGCAACCTAGGTGGAATACTCACCACTCCATTATAATACAACTATGGCAAGTTTATTTTTTTGAAAGATATGTCTTATTTTGATTGAATAGGGTGAGGTTAACTCTATTTTTTTAATAGTGGGAAAATCTGTCATCACTTAGTTGTCAAAATAGCAATGAGGATGATCATCTGTGGTTGTTATCTATAAATGTAAGCCAACTCATCATAGTTATTCAAAGAAAACCAGGCCATTTGGTGGTGATCCTTAAGAGGGAAATATTTGATGCCTGTAGGATGCTTTAAGGAAGACTAGCTCTTAACCAAACAAAACCAAATTTAGAAGATACTCCAAACCCCTAGATTAACTCTTCCTTTAAAAACACTTTGTAAAAATCAATTTTTAATTCATTAAAAATAATTTTAAATTATATCTCGAAACAATTTTAATCAATCATATATTATAATTTTTTTTTCAAGTTCCAGCTTAAATTACTTCCAAAAAAAATACAAATTTGATGTTCTTGTACTACTAGTCACCCAGCTAAACACCAACCCAGTAGCAAAAATTTATCATCTTCAAATTACAGACATTATGATTTATCGAATTGTCATTGGAAACAAACCTTTTCTTAGTAACACAAATTTATTATCTTCAAAGTGTACAGAGACTATGATTTACCAAACTGTCATTAGAAACAAACATTTTCCTACCAATATTTCCAAAAATATAGACATTGGTTAGGAACATAACCACCCTTATTTGCGTTATGATAGTGATCATATTTATAACCCCATATATATTAACCATACTTTTCATTCAATATTTTTACCTACACCAACATTTATTAAAAAGCAATACATGTAAATAAAAATAATAGGAAACATAGCTATATGATTGTACACCCTTGGAAATAGGTGTCTTGTTACATTCCTCACTATTCTTATAAAAAGACATTAAGCTTTTATCATGTAAGATTTTATGTATTAAGTAGTGAAGCATATCGTTGTCTTTCATGGGCATGACACCATTTTTTATTCAAAAATAATAATAACAATAATAATAATAATAAATTACAATTTTCAACGTCAAAAAAGGGAAAAAAGTGTTTCCCAACTTCACATTTTCACCCCTAGGAACACTTTTTTCCCTTTTTTGACATTGAAAATTGTAATTTTCTATGTTTTTTCAATTCAAATTACACTTTGACATAAAAACAAGATTTGTAGATAATTGTCTTACCTCCATACTCATATATATATATATATATATATATATATATATATATATATATATATATATATATATATATATATTGACATATAGAGGGGTAAATTTGTTGTTTACTAACTGCATATACTTGAAATTTTCAGGCAAACATAATTAGTCACTTTTTGAACCCTAACATTTTTTAGGGATGGTTATTCATTTTTTGTAAATAAACCATATCATTATAATATACATAGACTGCACTACTGCAATGATTATTTTTCAGTAATTTTCAGATTAAATCACTATTTTTTTTTTTTTGAAATGGATGAAGACAAACAAAAGGTGATGTTTCAGTACATTTTATGAGCCCTACATTTCATTTTCAATGTGATTGTCAATAAGAAAAATGAGAATACCCTTTTGAAGAAGACAGGGAGAGAAATTGAAATATGATTTTTTTGGTGTTGCCATTTTTAAGTTATTGAATTTTCATTCACTGCAATTTTCAAAATCATGAAATTCCATAGTGACACAGTTTTAGTGAAAATTTAATAAATAATCAAATTTTTAATGAAAACTAATAAATCTTGGCATCATCGTAGTCTACTGGTATTCGTGAGATGAATCTAATTAGAACGGTATCCGGTTTCACATTTTGTTTTTGTAGGTGTTCCAGTTGCCCAAAATCGCGAAAATTTTTCGTTTCGCTGATTGGAATTTTGCCGAGATAATTTTCAGCGCAGACATTTTTAAACTCTCGACTGAAAGTTTAAACCACCACAGGTTAAATTTAATCGTGCAACTAAACTCTCGTCCGAAAGTTGTACAAACTCTCGACCGAGAGTTTGTGCCCGAGAGTTTACGTTGAGCAGAGACTTTCAAACGAGAGTTTATGTTGGGCAGAAACTCTCGTACAAGAGTTATATATATATGTTCGTTCATATTATTCACGTGACAAGTGAGTAATAGGCAGAGAGGTAGGTATTTATTTTACAATTATTTTTCGATATTTAAATATCATTAATTTTATCAGAACCCCTATATGCCAGTACTAAAGGTTTATTTGAATTATTAAATATCGCAACAATTTATTTAATTTAGTCACGCGGTATAAAATTTATTTAGTACTTTTTGTTTTACATTATAATTTGATGTGTGTATAAAAACATTTAATACGGGTCATGATGCAGACATACATGTTGTTGATAATAATATTTTATCATTAATTTTAATATTAAAAATTAATATATTTAGTAAAGTTTAGTTATTTTGTATGTTTCATTTTAATATTAAAATTAATATCTATTTAGTAGTTTAGTTCCTTTGTATAAACTTAATTTTAATATTAAAAATTAATATTTATTTAGTAGTTTAGTTGGTTTGTATATGTGTAATTTTAATACTAAAAATTAATATTTATTCATTAGTTTAGTTGGTTTGTATATGTTTAATTTTAATATTAAAATTAAACATATACAAACCAACTAAACTACTGAATAAATATTAATTTTTAGTATTAAAATTACACATATACAAACCAACTAAACTACTAAATAAATATTAATTTTTAATATTAAAATTAAGTTTATACAAAATTATACAATCTAACTAAACTACTAAATAAATATTAATTTTTAATTTTATACAAACCAACTAAACTACTAAATAAATATTAAATTTTAATATTAAAATTAAACATATACAAACCAACTAAATTGCTGAATAAATATTAATTTTTAGTATTAAAATTATATATATACAAACCAACTAAACTACTAAATAAATATTAATTTTTAATATTAAAATTAAGTTTATACAAAGAAACTAAACTACTAAATAGATATTAATTTTAATATTAAAATGAAGCATATACAAACCAACTAAACTACTAAATAAATATTAATTTTTAATATCAAAATTAAACAATAAAAAAATATTATTATCAACCACATGTATGTCTACATCACATGTACATGCCATATTAAATGTATTTGCACACATCAAATTATAATATTAAAACGAAAAGTACTAAATAAATATTAGTTTTATACCACCGAACTAAATTAAATAAATATTACGGTATTTGGTTCATATAAGCAACCGATACTTGGCGCATATAAGGGTTCCTGATAAGGCTATTGTTAATATTTAAATGTCGAAAAATAATTGTAAAATAAATACCTACCTCTCTACCTATTACATACTTGTCACGTGAATAGTATGAACGAACATATATATAGAACTCTTGTACGAGAGTTTCTTCCCAACATAAACTCTCGTCCGAGAGTCTCTGCTCAACGTAAACTCTCGGGCGCAAACTCTCGGCCGAGAGTTTGTACAACTTTCGGACGAGAGTTTAGTTGCACGGTTAAATTTAACCTGTGGTGGTTTAAACTCTCAGTCGAGAGTTTAAAAAATGTCTCGTCCGAGAAATTATCTCGACCGAGAGTATCTGGTCAACGAAAAACCCAGAAAATTCTGCAGTTTTCAGGAACCTGCAACTTTGGAGGGGTGGAACACCTACAAAAACAAAATGTTATATTTCGGACCAGGTACCATTAGATTCATCTCTGAATCTAGTTTCTGATGATGTAATATTTGTGGAGTTTCATTAACAATTTCAATTTGTTATTAATTTTTTACTAAACTGTGTCACTTTGGAATTTCATTGTTCGGAAAATTGCACTGAATGAAAATTCAATAACTTTAAAATGACGATACCAAAAAAATCAGAAAAATCTTATTGCATTTCTTCTCCCTGTCTACTTCAAAAGGGTACTCTCATTTTTCTTATTGATGATCACATTGAAAAGAAAATCTAGGGTTCATAAAATGTACTGAAACATCACTGTTTTCTTGTCTTCATCCATTTCAAAAAATAATAAAAAATAGTGATTTAATCTGAAAATTACCAAAAAAATAGTCAGTGCACTAGTGCCCTATATGCAGATCATGATGATATGGTTTATTTCCAAAAAATGAATAACCTTCCCTAAAAAAGTTATGGTTCAAAAAGTGACTATTTATGTTTGCTTGAAAATTTCAAGTATATGCAGTTAGTAAACAACAAATTTACCCCTCTATATGTCAATATTTTTTTTTTTTTAAATATGAGTATGGAGGTAAGACAATTATCTACAAATCTTGTTTTTATGTCAAAGCATAATTTGCATTGAAAATATGAGTTTAGTGGAGTTGAATTTGAAAAAACATAGAAAATTACAATTTTCAATGTCAAAAAAGGGAAAAAAGTGTTTCCCAACTTCACATTTTCACCCTTATGTCTAATTCCACGCATATTCTAGCATATGTATATAGCCCTTGGCTCTCCCTAGAGAAATTTGCAGTCAGAAAGTGGCCCAGGGCATTGCCTATTCCTTTATAGACTGCAAGATGCCGTAGATGGGCTGGTAAATTAGGTAACCTGACCCAAACATGAGTCCTGGTGATGACTGCTATAGCTGGGTCGAAATATGGGAACCATGGGGTTATGAATAGCCCTTCTGCTCCCAAAAACCATGGGCCTTCTGTTAGGGCATGTTGATAATCCTTGATGTGATCGAACAATACTATGAAGAATCTCTTTGAACAGAAACTGACCTTGTAGTTGTGGGTCCAGTTAGCGTAGATCCACTCGTAGAGTTCCTTTGTGCACGACCAAAGTCCATTGAATCTGCATATGATAGTTGTTTCTGCAAATTTTTGAAGTTGTTCTGCCAAATCTGGATGGGAGATCTCTATGGAGGGAACATCCTCTAATTTGTTGACCAAAAAAGGCTTGGGGGCCTTAGGGTGTTTGGGGATCTGAGCATGGACAACATCTTTGTAGGAGAAAGCAGGTGCTGAAGATGACTGTCCAGCTGCGCCTCCTCTCAAACGAAGGGTTAGCACAATAGAAGCATTTCTTTCAATACTGTAAAAAGAGAGGGGAAGAAGACCCTCAAGATGTTTACCTTTATAGAGAAGTCTCTGAAGGGCAGAGGGAATCCCTATCCGATGTTCCAAGTCTAGCTGAGGTCCTGCACTAGATTCGAAGAGCTAACCCAATGCAGCATGGTTTTGCCAGAAAGAGGTGATATATGGATCTGAAAAGGGGCGGAGTGATCTGAAGACCCCTTCTTATCATTATAAATCTAAGATGAGAGCGAGTTGGATCTCTGGTATTCCAGCTTCTCCAGGCCTTGCTGGGGTTTGGAGGAAGTAGCAAGAAGAGAATGACTACTTTGGAGCTTAATCTTTTCCACCAAGAGAAACCCCTTTGCGGACCCTGTAAGCAAAACTGGAGTCAGATCTGGAGGATGCAACTACCACAGGGCACAAGCGATGGCAGAGTCGATGTGTTTGGTAATTCTGGTTGCATCTGCCTTATGAAAAGCTACAAATCGACGTCGAGCAGCCGCAAGTGCTAAAGCATTGGCATTATGTTTCTGTGCTACAGTATAATCTTCCACAACAGTGGTTTCTCCACAGCGTGCGCCCTCCAAATGAACAGCAGCTGCAGACTTTGGTAAGGCCCTCAATCCTGGCAAGGGCATCTCGTTGTTGGGGGCAACATCGAGAGCATCCCCATTTTCCTGCACGACAGCTTCAATGGCAAGGAGTGAATCAGGGGCAGCATCGAGGGCATCCCCAGTTTCCTGCACTGCAGCTTCAATGGCAAAGAGTGAATCAGGCTCAGGCGTAGGCGCTACAACGTCTGCAGGGGTGGTAGTAAAGCAAAGCGAAACCCTAACGCCATCCATTTTCCTCATCCCTTTGGTTTGTAATCCTAATTAATATTAATATATACTTAAAAAGATGTTAATAATAAAAAACATTTTAATTTGCGTGATAAAATGTTTAGATGTACATATTATGTAAAATATTTTAATGTCAATTGTGTATACATTACATATCATTTAAAAAAAATTATGTATATATCATTAATTAAAAAAAAAAAAAAATTATAGTTAAAACGTTTATGTAGTTAGATATATATTCTATTTAGCATTCAAAAATACAATTTAAATAATAAATATTAACACATTATATTTTACACTCTAAAAAAATTTAAACATTAAAAAAAAAAAAAAAAAAAAAAAGATTCCTCTAAAGTCATAATAAATTAGTACTTAAAATAAATCTATACTAATATTATTATTTTACAATATTTTAAAACAATCTCTCCAATTATATAATCTACCCACTTAAAAAAATCTATTTAACCACCCACCACCACGTTTTGATGACTACTCAATTTTATTTTTTCTCACCAGAATTGATACAGGCAGAATTTCAAAGGTCTGCAACAGGTGAAATGCTCCCATCCCCTTGAAACACTCTGCATTACATGGCTTGGTAGCAGTGTTGAAATTTATCAAAAGAAGATACAGTGGAGTTTTTCAAAGATGTTGTTATCACCCTAAAAAAAAAATTCCAAACTCTGTAAGTTTACCTTGTTTTAGTCATGGTGCCAAATAGGTCTTGAGTCATTTCATTCTTAAAAAAGGGTAAGTGATAGGTTTAGAAGTCTTAAAAAGTCAGTTTTCATTTTCAAATAAAGTCCTTTAGGTTCATTTCATAACCAAATAGGTCATATTTTTAATTTAAGGGTCATGCCATGAAGTTTCGGGTCAAATTTTTGCAATCATACAGGAATCCACACTTTCGTAGCGCAGCTAGTTCAAAAAGGGTGATTTGCACTACGAAAGCAATGTCTTTTCGTAGAGCACTATGAAGCAAAAACTCTGTTTTTCTGGTTTTAGTAGTTAACTTCCAAGGGGGTTCCTGAGCAACTGAAACCTAATTTTTGAAAACTGAAAGAGGTTTTTCTTCCTAACATACTTAACTACAGAATAATTTCTCTGTTTCTTCAAATTCATTATGAGGTGGGAGAAATTGATGACTTAAATTGCGCTATGAAACTATTGAAAGTCATTGAGAGAAAAACTATATTTTTTGGTTTTATCAGTCAACTTAAAAATCAGTTTCTGGCCACATGCAAAAGTCTTTTGGAATTTTGAAAGGCATTTATTTTCATAAAATCTCCAGCTATAATAACCTCTCTCACTTTTCTCACAAGTGCTACCAGTTGGGAGATACAAGTCTTTCTTTGAAGCCATGTTTTCAGAAATCAAAATTTTCCAGTTTTACACATGTTGTTCAAAGATAGTTTCTGGACAGTAGGAGAGGTATTTCAAAAAACCAACAAAGGTTTTTGTTCAACACAGAATGGTCTCCAATAGCCTCCTACAGTTTTTCAAAATACATTATGGATGAGAAGCTACAAGCTCTTTCTCAACACTTATTTTTTAGATAAAAATAGTAAGGTAAAATGATCAATTCATAAATGGAAAATGAGGATTAAATTTTATGAAGGTTATGTTTTTGGTTCATATAGCTGATGTTTTTGATGAGGCCAGTGATTTTCTAGAGTTATGGCACCTTTTCATTTTAAATTTTGAAGATTTTTTAGAAGACTGTGTCAAAAATCAGCTCACACAACAGTTTCGTAGCGCGCTACGAAACTGCTAAAGATCACTTTTTGCATCTTCATATGTGAATTTTGGAGATAAGGACTGTTGGGTTTCAAGTTTTAATGTTGCTGGTGGAAAGATGAAGATCACAGGTGAAGACTCAAATTGCAAAATAGTAGAAAGAATTATTAAAGGAAATGTTTTACAGTGATGTAAAATCTGCGCTACGAAAACATGCTACTTTCGTAGCACAGTCATATTTCATGCCTTTTTCACTTTTTCGAATATTTTCTCTGCACAGGTAGAGGATTAAATTTTTCAAGGGAATATTAGCACATGTGACACATATGAAACAGTCATTAATGTTAACAAGCTGCTTGAAGAGGAACATGGAAGTTAAGGGCTAAAAAACAGGAATCTGTCTCCTGATTTTTAGGGAGTTTTTGGCATCATCAAAAGGATTACATCAAAGGTGGAGGCATCATCCAAATTCAACCTCATGATATTGCAGCTGGAAAAGGAAGAATTAAATTTTATATAAGGTTGTTTCAAATATTTTTTGGAGTTTCACTCCTACTTGTATTAGGACTCTTAAAGACAGTTAGCTGTCAGTTTGTAATTAATAATTTGTTTTATGAGTAGAATAGGTGTCAAGTTGGAAATTCAAATTCTCCTAATGATGGATCATGGAATCCAAGATTGTAAATTCTATATATGAAGAAAGAGGTTGAATTCATAGAGTTTGGAAAATGTTAGGAGGAACAGACTACTTTTGTAATGGCTTTGGAGAGATTGATATATACAGAAGCAATACAACTTTTTGGACCTGAGATTCTTAGTGTACTTCAGTGAGTTTTATCTTTTATCTTTGATATTTTTTACTTCCATAGTCTTAACACTTATTATTCAGAATTCATGGAGGAACATGCTCTGACTTCCTTTAAGTGTTTAAATATGGTGAATTGAGTTCTTAAGTCCTATCTCTGGATGGTTTTATTCAATGTTTTAATACTTATTACTCAAAATTCATGGAGTAACATGCTCTGACTTCCTTTAAGTGTTAAGCTTTGATGAATCACTTTAAATGCTTTCCTTTTGAATAACTTGATGTATCATTACTCAGAATTCATGTACCACATGCTCTGACTTCCTATGAACCTCAAGTTATTGAGATCTTCCTGAATGTGTCACTCTTTCATTGAAGTATAAACAAGCCTCAGTTTTATAAGAAGAGCTATTTGTTATCTTTATCCCTGTCACTGACTCCATAGCCCAATGGTAGCAAGTCTCCATCTTTCAACCTATAAACATACAAAATCACAAACCATAGAGTTAGCCATCTATCTATAACTTATATCATTAACCTTTGAGAGAGCCCTCTCAGGCTGAGGAGGCTAAGCCTCGGCCAAAAGATTGGTTTGAAATAGTTACACTGAGATTGACTTGATGAGCAGCCTATCAGGGTCCTATTTTTGTGATAACAGATGTTATAAGTGATGTTTGATCCACTTGTCAGCTCCTCATCTGCATGGGTATTATAACTCATACTTGTGTCTCTGCCACATGGCTATGTAAATCTGTTAGCCCATCTGCATGAGCATGTGTAATGTTATAACACAGACTTTATATCTCTGCCACGTACCCATGTAAATATGTTAGCTCATCTGCATGGTGATGTGTAATACTATAATCCAGACTTTATATGTTTATATTGCACAATCTAATTGGAGAAACGGGAAATTAATCTTGGCTAGAAGGAATATTGAAAAAATATGAAGTTATGTGGAGTTTTAGTTATATATGTTTTGGTGATATCAAGTATTTTTTTTTTTAGTGTGAGAAATTTTATATAATTTAGTGTAGAAATTATATGCACTAAGCATGCATATGTCCTTGATTCACCTAATCTCACACTATTTAACTTTATGAAAAATATAGAATCAATTCCACTTATTGATCTTTTGCGAAAACAATTAATTGCACACACATCTGAAGCATAAACAAAAATATTCAATCGCACATAACACAGTTTTTAACTGGGAAAGCCTGAAGCTGAAAACCCCAACTATATATTATGTAACATGGAGATCATATGAAAATCTCATACAAACATACAAAGCTTATCACAGGCTCTCAGTACAGTACAATCGTCATACACTATACAGGCCTAATCTTGCAAATCCATGCACCGATCTTTGCCACCTGCTAGCCTGCCTCCACTACGAAATCCATGCTGAAGAATAGCTTTGAATGAATTCGAATTGCTCCAGCCTTGCTCACGCAATCCTCATTGGCATCTCCAATGAATGTGTGGTGCATACAATGCAACACTATAGTCACAACTGATAGTCACACTTTCTCTTTCACCAATCTCTCCACTGAGTCTCCACTGATCTGTTCTGCACTGTAGTTAATTGTTGTCTCTGTCCAGTTAAATAATGAGTTATTATTTAGTGAATTAATTTAACTAATTAATTCACTCAACTCCACTGAAAGTATCAATCAGTTAGAAATAGACACAATCAGTTCAACTGTGTTTAACTCCACAAGTGTAGTTAAACTAGAAACCAACTCCACCAACTACTTCTCCAACTCCACCAAACTCTGCCACTTGAGTTCTTACTGAAGTCCTCCATGCATGAACCACCAGTAGCTCTAGTAATTGTGTAATTCCTTCAGCTAGCTGATCTGAACAATCTGTTAACTAAATGGCAGTGCTCCAAGAGAATAAGATCATGTTTAGATTCCAAATATTATTAAGAGCTAATAATATCTGACATATCTATTTTTAGACTGGCATTCTAAAAATAGACTCCGCCCAATATGTCTAAAAATAGAAGTCCATCTATTTTTCCAACTTGACCAACCATCCACAAATAGCATCCTGCAACTCATAGAATATGATCGACATAGACTAAAAATAGACTTTGCACCAAAAATAGCCTACGGGCCCACTTAGTGAAGGCGACTCTTTTCACTAAGCTCATCATCTTGTTGAATCTCAACACTCCCTCTCAACAAGATAGGGATTATCTGCCACCCCGATCATGTCTCTATGGTATTCAAATTTGCTCCTGGTGAGCGCCTTCTTCAGAATATCTGCATCCTGATCTTCCGTAGGAATGTAAGAAAGCAACATGATCCTTCGCTGCACACAATCTCTGATATGATGGTACCGGATGTCAATATATTTATATCTATCATGAAATACTAGATTAACTGAGAGTTTAATGCAACTCTAATTATCACAATATATTACACTAGGATCTAAATGAGAACCGAACAAACCAACCAGGATCTTCCTCATCCATATAGCCTCGCATGCAGCCAAACTTGTTGCCATGTACTCGGCCTCCGCTGAACTGAGTGCCACGGATCTTTGTTTCCTGCTGTACCAAGAAACTGTTGTAGATCCGATACTGAAAATCCCTCCAGATGTGCTCTTTCTATCCATTGGGCTTCCTGCCTAATCTGCATCCGTGAAGCCATGCAACTTCACCTCATCCGTCTGTCTGTACCATAAACCATACTCATATGTGCCCGTGAGATATCTTAGGACATGCTTGCCTGCCTTCCAAAAGAGCTTGGTAGGCTTAACCATCGTTTTTGAAAGCTGGTTCACTGCATAGCATATGTCTGGTCTTGTATTGACTAAATACATGAGCGAACCCACCAACTGTCAATAAACAGTGGCATCCACTACCTCTACCAATGTAGCATCCTATTTCTTCCAATTTCTTGGAAGAGGAGTGTCGATAGGCTTGCAGCCTTGCATGTGAAACTTCTCTAGTATCTCTCGGGCATACTTGCCTTGAGACACAAACAACTCACCTTCTCGCTGCCATATTTCCAATCCAAGGAAATAATGAAGGAGGCCCAAATCCTTCATCTCAAACTCCTTTGCAAGATCAGCCTTGCATGAGTGTATCAACTGCTCATCACCTGTTAGTATCAAATCATCAACATAAAGTACAATGATCAAAAGCTTACCCTCAACCACAATCTGGTACAAGTTTGCATTCGCCTCACTCTTGGTGAAGCCAAGTCTAGTGAAATAGTTGTCGATATGAGTGTACCAAGCACGGGGGTGCTTGTTTCAGCCCATACAACGCTCTTTTGAGCCTGCACACATGCGACTCACTACTGAAGATCTCAAATCCTTCAGGCTGCTCAATGTACACCTCTTCCTCAATGATCCCATTAAGTAACACAGTCTTCACATCCATCCGATGAATGCACCAACCCATTTGTGCTGAGAGAGCAAGGATGGTCCATATGGAAGAATACCATGCGACAGGTGCAAAGGTTTCTTCATAGTCAATCCCCTCAATCTGTGAGAAGCCCCGGGCAACAAATCTTGCCTTATACTTCTCGATGCTCCCATCAGCAGCTTGCTTTACCTTGTAGATCCATCTTGATCCTACAACTGATTTCCCCACCAGCCTTGGAACCATCTCCCAAGCACTGTTTCTGAAAATGGAGTCATACTCCTCCACCATGGCATCTACCCATGTGGGCTCTTGCGCTGCTTCTTCAAAAGAAGATGGCTCTATCACAATACACTTGCTCATAAGATCCATGTATCCAGTATATCGGTCAGGTGACTATCTCTGTCTACGCTGTGATGTAGGAACTCTTACATTCTGTGCCGCATCCACCTTTAGTCTCTCAGCTTCTGTGGTACGCTTCCTGCCTTGTCTGATGTTTGGTTCTGCATGAGTGGACTCCTCCACTCCATGAATCTCCTCCTATGACTGATCCACATCCAGAGGCTCATCTTTGGGAACAAGAAGTTCCTCCTCCACATGCAAGTGTAGCTCCCTCTCAAGCGACAACTGCATGGCTTTCACCTCATTGAATTTTATATCCCGTCGCATAACAGTCATCCGACTGTTTGGAAAATACACACAATAGTTATGGGGTGTTTTTATGTACCCCAAAAATATCCCAACTTCTGCAGTCGGCTCCAGCTTCTTCCTGGCATCCTTCGTCACATGAATGTAAACAGGTGAGCCAAAAATCTTCAAATGAGAAATATCAGGCTTCTTACCAGTAAAAGCTTCCTCGGGTGTACTCATGCCAAGTACTCTATGAGGACAACAGTTTTACACATAAACCGCAGTGTTGCATGCCTCAGCCCATAAGTGTATGGGAAGGACCTGATCATGCAACATCGCCCGTGTAGCACCCATGATTGTTTTGTTCTTCCTCTCAGTGACCCCATTTTGCTGTGGTTTATGAGGCGCTATGAGTTCTCTTCGAATTCCTTCTTTGCTACAGAAGTCTTTGAATTCGCCAAAGATGTATTCACCACCATTATCGCTCCGGAGAGCTTTCACTTGCTTCCCCGACTATTTCTCAACCAGCGCCTTGAACTCACAGAAATTTGAGTATGTCTCACTCTTCTTCTACATGAAGAAAATCCAGCACTTACGAGAAAAGTCATCAACAAATATCATATAATACCTGTGCTTTGCTGTTGAAGCAACCGAGAAAGGTCCACACATGTCTGTGTGAATTCTCTCAAGGATCGTCGAAGCACAACTATCCTTCTCATGAAAAGTGGTCTTCACAAATTTTCCCAAAGTACATCCCTTGCACTGATCTGACTGCGCAAGTGTACCTTTGGGAAGCCCAGTAGAAATCTGCTACAAAATTTTCAAAGCGCCATGGTGAAGATGGCCCAATCTCTTATGCCACAATTCGCCCTCATCTCGGCTCACCACTCCTTTTGCTTTGCCTACCATTGCAGCGCAGCCATCTACCTCCAGCTTGTAGAGATTCTTAATTTGAACCCCTATCTTCTTGGTTTGATCCGTTGTTTTATGTCGAAGGAAAGCTTTTCCCTCACTGAAAACAACATCATAACCCCTGTCTTACAACATTGCGACTGAGACCAAGTTCATCTTCAGACCTAGAACATGCATGACATTATTCAACAAGAATGGATTACCGGACTCCCTCTCAAAGGTAATGGTCCCAATACCTGTCGCATTGTACCGACCATCATCGCCCATCTCTATATGTATCTGGAGGTCCTTCTCCTCCAATTCACTAAACAAATCTTTGTCTCCCGTCATATGGAAAGACGCACCACTGTCAAGATACCACACCGATCCCATGTAGCTTGAAACCAAGCATGCGATCAAGGAAAAATCCAGCTCAAATTGCGAGGCTAAGGCCTCTCCAGCTGCAGATCCAGTAGCCTGCTTATTCTTCTTTTTTTGTGGACAGTTAGTGGCGAAATGTCCATGCTCGTGACAGTGAAAACACTTCACTTTGGACAAGTCCTGCTTCTTGCCTTTCGCACCGGATTTAGAAGGATTTTTCTTCCCCTTCCCTTTCCTTGCTTTGGCAGCCAAAGCGTAATTCTCTTCATCTTCATTCTCCGATGAAGATCCATCCCTGGTACCCCGCCTTATCTCCTCCTGCACAAGATCCGACCAAATTCGCTCCCATCCTGGCAGTTTCTCCCGTCCATTGACAAAGTCTTCGTAGCTATGCCAACTCTTCGGAAGCCCAAGGAGAGCCAAGCTCACCAAGTCTTCTTCATCAACAGTAACCCCCACACTTCCCAGCTCATCCTTGCAGTGGACAAACTTCGTGAGGTATTTTGGAATATTGTCGCCTTTCTCCATTTTTATTTTTCTGAGCTTGTCTTTAAGCGCCAACTTCCTCTGGTCACTTCTGCTTTGGAACAAGTCTGTCAAAGCCTTCCACATTAAGAATGGAGTGGATTTCCCGTGAAGGCTGGACACAATGTGGTCCTTCACACCTTCCAACAGAATCCTCCTCGTCTTTGCAGTCTTCTTTTTCCATGCATCAAGTAATGTAGCATCGCTAGATCCCGGCTTAGGAACATCGCTATCGATGAACTCCTTCAGCCCATTATCCTCCAGCACCACCTCCATCCTGTCCTTCCATGCTATGTAATTCGAGCTCCCATCAAGGGCATACTCCAATCTCAACCCGTTGAAATAATTTCAATGTATACTCGATTTATGCACCAAGAATCTTCTGTAGAAAATTCAAATTGTCCACCAGCACAACTCACTTCACAATTGCAATCTTCAATCAACAACGCTCCGATACCATGTAGAAATTATATGCACTAAGCATGCATATGTCCTTGATTCACCTGATCTCACACTATTTAACTTTATGCAAAATACATAATCAATTCCACTTGTTGATCTTTTGCGGAAACAATTAATTGCACACACATGTGAAGCATAAACAAAAATATTCAATCGCACATAACATAGTTTTTAACCTGGAAAGCCTGAAGCTGAAAACCCCAATTATATATTATGTAACATGGAGATCATATGAAAATCTCATACAAACATACAAAGCTTATCACAAGCTCTCAGTACAGTACAATCGGCATACACTATACAGGCCTAATCTTGCAAATCCATGCACCGATCTTTGCCACCTGCTAGCCTGCCTCCACTGCGCAATCCCTACTGAAGAATAGCTCTGAATGAATTTGAATTGCTCCAGCCTTGCTCACGCAATCCTCATTGGCATCTCCAATGAATGTGTTGTGCATACAATGCAACACTATAGTCACAACTGATAGTCACACTTTCTCTTTCACTAATCTCTCCACTGAGTCTCCACTGATCTGTTCGGCACTGTAGTTAACTGTTGTCTCTATCCAGTTAAATAATGAGTTATTATTTAGTGAATTAATTTAACTAATTAATTCACTCAACTCCACTGAAAGTATCAATCAGTTAGAAATAGACACAATCAGTTCAATTGAGTTTAACTCCACAAGTGTAGTTAAACTAGAAACCAACTCCACCAACTACTTCTCCAACTCCACCAAACTCTGCCATTTGAGTTCTAACTGAATTCCTCCATGCATGAACCACCAGTAGCTCTAGGAATTGTGTAATTCCTTCAGCTAGTTGATCTGAACAATCTATTAACTGAATGTCAGTGCTCCAAGAGGATAAGATAATGTTTAGAGTCCAAATATTATTAAGAGCTAATAATATCTGACATGTCTATTTTTAGACTGGCAGTCTAAAAATAGACTTCGCCCAAAATGTCTAAAAATAGAAGTCCATCTATTTTTCCAACTTGACCAACCATCCACAAATAGCATCCTGCAACTCATAGAATATGATCGACATGTCTAAAAATAGACTTTGCGCCAAAAATAGCCTACGGGGCCCACTTGTGAAGGCGACTCTTTTCACTAAGCTCATCATCTTATGGAATCTCAACATTTAGTTATCAAATTAGTAGTGGGGATAGTTATTATTGGTTGTTATCCAGTAATATAAGTTAAATCATCATTTTTATTCAAGAAAAACTATTTTATTTGGAATTACCGGTAGTGCCCCCTAAAGAGAAGGCTAGACTTTCATTCATGCATGATCTATTAACTTATTTCCTTAAGTCAAAGAAAAATAAATTCTTATTAAAACATGAAACAAAAACAATTTTAAAACATACTCCAAACCTAAATATAAAACATACTTCAAATTCAAATATTAAAAATATTTGCTATTTAACATATATTTTAAATATATAAATAAATTTTGTACTTATAAAAACTTAAAATATTTAAACGATATAAATTTTACAATTTAAATGTATAATTTAAATAAATTATCAGATTATCTTGGTCAAAATTCACATAAAATTATAATCAACTATACATTTACATTGTTCTTTTTTATCAACCACTTTATAATAAACTATACATTTACATTGTACTTTTTTATCAACCACCTTGAGCATATAAACAATATGTATTTCAAAAGCAATACCAACATTATATTAAAGAATTATACATATAAAGTGCAAGGGTCTTGGATAGAAGTTGATTGGGTGCTCTAAGGGACTCCTTGATGTGAAGTCACCACTTCAATTCCCTGCCCCAATCGAAGTGATATATTGGACATGATGAAATATAGTCCTGAAAAACTTACAAAAAAAACAATACATATAAAAATAGAGATAATGCACTTAAATTTGGACATGATGAAGATATAGTCCTGAGAAACTTACAAAAAAAAAAAACATTACATATAAAAATAGAGATAATGCACCTAAATGATTTTCTAGAGTATATGAGTATTGTGTTCATGAAAAGAAATAAGATCTGTGTTAATTAATGTTTTTCTCTATTTACTTTACCGAACATGAAAATGTTTTATTCAGTATTTTCCTACCAAACTTAAAAAATAAAAATACATATAAAAATAAAAATAATGCACCTAAATTATTTACCAAGAGTATATGAGCATTGTGTTCATGAAAAGCAATAAGATGTGTTTTACTTAATGTTTTTCTCTATTTATTCTTTAGAACATGAAAATGTTGTATTCAATATTTCATTATTATTGTGAAAATGGGGCTTAAAAAAATTATTGGATAAAATTAAGATGAAAAAAATATTAAATAAAATAAACTCTATTTTATTTAATATTTTTGTCTACTCACTAATACTCTATTAAAATTAATAAATATAAATATAAAAATAATATATTTATTATCCTTATACTTATATATATATATATATATATAAATAGTGAATCGAGATACCACAGGGGAGTAATATATCCAAATGTCTACGTTTGCACCCATTGTACACCCTTGGAAACATGTGTTTTGTTACATTAGTAGCTATTGTTAAAGAAAGAAGTTAAATTTTTATCTTTAAGCTTTTATATCGTAAGTATTCAAGCATACCATTGCCACTTTAATGGGCATGCTTTTATATGTTAAGAAGTCAATCACAGCATTGTCTTTCATGGGCAAGGTATTTTTAAAATTTTATATATTGAATATATATGGTTAATTGTAAAATTTGATATATTGAATATATATGGTCATGTTTTAAAAAATAATTTAATAATAAAGAAATGTTTTTTTAATCTCTTAAATATAAAGAATCAAGCATACCATATACAAATGGTCAAACATGGTTTTAAAAAAATGAATGCTTTCCGTTTTATATAATGATATAGTAATAAGGAATGGTTTATATGATAAAGCAATAATAAGGGAATGTTTTTTAATATAATGAATATTAAGCATGATAAAAAAGGAAGGATGACACTACAAGGGAAGTGGTATTTTTTGTTTCAATAATAAATGATGATACATTAACAATGGTTTTAGGTGGATTATATATATATATATATATAATTTTTTTGAAAAATAATTTTGAATTTAAGTATTATAATAAATTAAATTGAAAAAAATAATAAATATTATTGTTATTTAAAATAAATTTAATTAATTTAAATTTATTAAACATTTTTTTTGTCAGTCAAGAAAAATGTAAAAATTTTATTAGATGTTTTTATCATAAAAATGAAAAATACAACATGGTTGTCAACAATTCTCTCAACTTCACTCTCACCAAATTTGTTACCTACTAGAGTTGAAATATAGTGCATAAGATTTTTCCATTGAGCTTTTGGGTGAAAATGTGAAGTTGGGAAACACTTTTTTCCCTTTTTTGACGTTGAAATTTGTAATTTTCTATGTTTTTTCAACTTCAACTCTGCTAAACTCATATTTTTAATGCAAATTATGCTTTGACATAAAAAAAGATTTGTAGATAATTGTCTTACCTCCATACTCATATTTTTTTTTTTTTTTAAATTATTGACATATAGAGGGGTAAATTTGTTTTTTACTAACTGCATATACTTGAAATTTTCAAGCAAACATAAATAGTCACTTTTTGAACCATAACTTTTTTTAGGGAAGGTTATTCATTTTTTGGAAATAAACCATATCATCATAATCTGCATATATTGCCCTAGTGCACTCACTATTTTTCGGTAATTTTCAGATTAAATCACTATTTTTTATTATTTTTTGAAATCAACGAAGACAAAAAAACGGTGATGTTTCAGTACATTTTATGAACCCTAGATTTTCTTTTCAATGTGATTGTCAATAAGAAAAATGAGAGTACCCTTTTGAAGTAGACAGGGAGAGGAAATGCAATATGATTTTTCTGAATTTTTTGGTATCGTCATTTTAAAGTTATTGAATTTTCATTCAGTGCAATTTTCCAAACAATGAAATTCCACAGTGACACAGTTTAGTAAAAAATTAATAACAAATTGAAATTTTTAATGAAACTCCACAAATCTTACATCATAAGAAACTAGATTTAAAAATGAATCTAATGGTACTTGGTCCAAAATATAACATTTTGTTTTTGTAGGTGTTCCACCCCTCCAAAGTTGCAGGTTCCTGAAAACTGCAGAATTTTTTGGGTTTTTCGTTGACCAGAAACTCTCAGTCGAGATAATTTCTCGGGCGAGACATTTTTTAAACTCTCGACCGAGAGTTTAAACCACCATAGGTTAAATTTAACCGTGCGACTAAACTCTCGTTCGAAATTTGTACAAACTCTCGGCCGAGAGTTTGCGCCCGAGAGTTTACATTGGAAGAGACTCTCAGACGAGAGTTTACGTTGGGCAGAAACTCTCGTACAAGAGTTCTATATATATGTTCGTTCATACTATTCATGTGACAAGTGAGTAATAGGCAGAGTGGTAGGTATTTATTTTACAATTATTTTTCGACATTTAAATATTAACAATAGCCTTATTAGGAACCCTTATTTGCGCCAAGTACCGGTTGCTTATATGAACCAAATACCGTAATATTTATTTAATTTAGTTTAGTGGTATAAAACTAATATTTATTTAGTACTTTTCTTTTTAATATTATAATTTGATGTGTGCAAATACATTTAATATGGCATGTACATGTGGTTGATAATAATATTTTTTTATTGTTTAATTTTAATATTAAAAATTAATATCTATTTAGTAGTTTAGTTAGTTTGTATATGTTTCATTTTAATTATTAAAATTAATATCTATTTAGTAGTTTAGTTCCTTTGTATAAACTTAATTTTAATATTAAAAATTAATATTTATTTAGTAGTTTAGTTAGTTTGTATAATTGTAATACTAAAAATTAATATTTATTCAGTGGTTTATTTGGTTTGTATATGTTTAATTTTAATATTTATTTAGTAGTTTAGTTGGTGTGTATAAAATTAAAAATTAATATTTATTTAGTAGTTTAGTTAGTTTGTATAATTTTAATATTAAAAATGAATATTTATTTAGTAGTTTAGTTGGTTTTTATATGTTTAATTTTAATATTAAAATTTATTATTTATTTAGTAGTTTATTTGGTTTGTATAGATTTGATTTTTATATTAAATATTAATATTTATTTAATAATTTAGTTGGTTTGTAAGTTATGGCGGTTGTCATGTTTTGAATTTAAATTTTTAACAGAGACTTAAAAAAGAATTATAATGAAAATATCTCATGTTTTTTTCATTTAAACCATAAGTTAGAAAATGGTGATATTCTAATATAAATAAATAAAAAAGTACGAGAAGAAATAAGTGAAGGGATGGATACACACCAGCACCCTGGCACCTGTACATGATTTCGAAGGAAAAAAGATTTGGGCGTTTTTAATAAGAACAAAACTCTCGGATGAGAGTTAAAACAATTCTAGGTCGAGAGTTTTAGAACTTTCATTCGAGAGTTTACCAGCCTTATCACGAACCCTTATATGCACCAAGTACCAGTTGCTTATATGAACTAAATATCGTAATATTTATTTAATTTAGTTCAGTGATATAAAACTAATATTTATTTAGTAATTTTCTTTTTAATATTATAATTTGATGTGTGCAAATACATTTAATATGGCATGTACATGTGATGTAGACATACATGTGGTTGATAATAATATTTTTTTATTGTTTAATTTTAATATTAAAAATTAATATTTATTTAGTAGTTTAGTTGGTTTGTATATGTTTATTTTAATATTAAAATTAATATCTATTTAGTAGTTTAGTTCCTTTGTATGAACTTAATTTTAATATTTATTTAGTAGTTTAGTTAGTTTGTATAATTTTAATACTAAAAATCAATATTTATTCAGTAGTTTATTTGGTTTGTATATGTTTAATTTTAATATTTATTTAATAGTTTAGTTGGTTTGTATAAAATTAAAAATTAATATTTATTTAGTAGTTTAGTTAGTTTGTATAATTTTAATATTAAAAATTAATATTTATTCAGTAGTTTAGTTGGTTTGTATATGTTTAATTTTAATATTAAAATTTATTATTTATTTAGTAGTTTAGTTGGTTTGTATAAATTTAATTTTTATATTAAAGATTAATATTTATTTAATAATTTAGTTGGTTTGTATAAGTTACCGATGTTGTCATGTTTTGAATTTAAATTTTTAACAGAGACTTAAAAAAGAATTATAATGAAAAAATCTCATGTTTTTTCATTTAAACCATAAGTTAGAAAATGGTGATATTCTAATATAAATAAAAAAAAGTACGAGAAGAAATAAGTGAAGGGATGGATACACACCAACACCCTGGTACCTATACATGATTTCGGGGGAGAAAAGATTCGGGTGTTTTTAATAAGAACAAAACTCTCGGACGAGAGTTAAAACAATTCTAGGTCGAGAGTTTTAGAACTTTCGTTCCAGAGTTTACCCGAGAGTTTATGTAAATAAAACTCACAAATTTCACACAAATTTTGGCCATCCGCCAAAAAGTGTTTCCCAACTTCGGGATTTCACCCTTTTATTTTCAGAGGATTAGACAACCATACATGCCAAAAGAGAAACAAAATAAGAAGATATCCTATGGACTACATATCGAGGTGGCGGTTTAGGAGGACGCATGGGCAGAGCTGTCATTGGGCTATGTCTCTCGTGCATATGGAAATCATTCTGTTCCATTCTAACCTTAAGTTCATGCAGGTGGTCATTTGTCTGTCGTTGGCTTCTGCACACATTCGCCAATTGTTCTAGGATCTCTGTCTGGCTATACTGAGTGTCATTCATGTAGGCCACTAACTCATTCATGTCCTCATATCTGTGCTCTCTAAGGATATTCAGGTTGGCCTCGATTCCCCTAAGTTGCCAGCTATTAATTCCAGAGTAAGAGACTGGTCAACATGGCTAGGAGAGTGGCCTAGGTCCTAGGAAATTTCACCCTCTCTATCCACACTCGTGGAGTCATCCTCACTGGATGTGCTTTATCTGTCGGCACTTGCCTTGTGCCACCCTTGCTAACTTTCACCTCTGTAGGGTATTCCCCGATGACGAGGCATTTCTGCATGCAACACAATAACCCAAACTTGGACCAATACGCTTTCAACTACACAATCAAGATCTCCCACCAAATTCCTAAACTCTAGAACAAAGGAACGCATAACATACAACAATAGACCGACTTGAATGAGAGTGAGACAGACCAAAACACTCGATGAACCCAACAGATACAAGGGGTGGCATAATTCACCTCCAGACTCAGACTATGCTTCCAAGGGACGCGAAGGCCATTTGGATTTAAGACAAGTTCCCTCCCCAACCAATGCACCCAAATAGTTACCTCTCTGTAGCAAACCTGGTGAACAATAATCTTCTCAGATTCAAATTGGTGGTAGACACAATTAATCAACTCCAGGTAGAAGCTAGAATGAAAACTCCACTTGACAACATAGAATAGAATGATTACACACCTCAGGGGTCCGGGGTCTTCCCCACACTAAAGCAAAAGGTTATGAGACATAGAGCATAACTAGTAGGGATTTAAATACAATTTTTCTGCAATGAAACACCACAATTTAGACCTTGACAAGGGAGCCCAATGTTGATAACACAAGAGCCCCCAAGGAGCTAATTGGGTTCCCTTCACCACAGACACACATAACGAAGGTCGAAACCACAAGCTGGATAGTAGATATACCTTAATGTCAGAGAGTTCTTCCCAGATCGGAGGCCAACACTGCTTGAAAATGCCAACACTAACAGTTGCAATCGTTAGACAAAGAAGGAGACCTCCAAGGTAGGGTGGCAATGCGCCACAATCGCAAATGAACGACTGTGAGCAGCTTAGTAACGAACCTCCAACACAAAGGCCTTTCACAATCTCGCACCACAATCGCAAATGAATGCTTGTGAGTGGCCTAGTAACAAATGTCCAACACAAAGACCTTTCACAATTTCTCAATGGTCATTCAACTCTCTAAGCAAGCCTCCTTAGGAACCACAACAAAATCTTCCCTCCCAAATTCCCCTATTCATCTCCCAATTCACAAAATCATTCCCAATTCAAATGAACCATAAGTATGGCCAAAGCCTCTAAAAACTTCATTGTTCAAACACACTATTAGTTGATGTCATTTATGGCAAAAAAACATCATAAGTATGGCCAAAGCCTCTAGAGACTTCATTGTTCAAACACACTATTAGTTGATGTCATTTATGGGAAAAAAAAAAAACATATTTGAGGAGGGAGCCCTCATGCCACATTAACCAATGATTGATCACCCCATCGAGGGTTATTTATTTAACACTTAACATAGATATATTTATAAATTTTCTTTTTCCTATAAATATATATAACTTATTTTATATTTACAACAATCTCTGCAATTATGCAATATACCCACCAAAAAATGTCTTCGACCACCCTCCATATTCCAAAACTCACTATAATCCTTAGATGCACCAATCGTGCTCCAAACGATGTATTGACTTGCATGGACCGTGTGATACCTTTGCAATACAATACAGAGAGCCAGGGATGTCGACAAGTCATTAGAAGGTTTATTCTTGTTATTAACGTCTCTCCCGCCTTCTGATTTGATTTTTCTAGTTATATTTAGAACTTGCAGGTTAACAGCTCGCCACGTTTTGATGACTACTCAATTTGAATTTTTATCACCAGAAATCTCCTATAAAAGTAGTGCATATGTGCTCACGTTTGGTACATATCTGAAACCTTCTGCCCAGCACAAAAAAATAAAACCATGGCGGCTGATAGAAAAAGCGAGACAGTGTTGCAGGGCCTGAGAAAGCAACAGAAGGAGATCCCTCTTAGTCTACTCTATGGCATGAAGGGTTCACAGATATATGAAGAAATTACTCATTTAGAGGAGTACTACTTATTCAATGCAGAATTTGAGTTGATTAAAGAGAATGCCTTGCATATAGCAGATTCCATTATTCCTGGAAGCTTGCTTGTGGAGTTGGGCTGTGGCACTGCTCTCAAAACTGCTTCTCTGCTCAATGCTATCAAGGAAGTTCATGGAAGGTAATACAATTTTCATTTCAAAAATTATAATTCAAGTACTATTTTGAAGTTTTTTTTTTCTCAGGGATTCTTTAAGATCTCAAATGTTAGATGACTGATTTTCTTTTGGGGTGCAATATAGGTGTCGATATGTAGGTATTGATATTTCTGAGGTTGCATTGAATGAAGCCCGAAGAAATCTCACAGACCTTCTTCCGGGTCTCAAGCCTAATGCCATAGAATTGATACATGCAGATTTTTTCGAAGGTCTGCAACAGGTGAAACGGTCCCATCCCCTTGAAACACTCTGCATTACTTGGCTTGGCAGCAGTGTTGGCAATTTATCAAAAGAAGATGCAGTGGAGTTTTTCAAAAATGTTATAATTACTGTTGGATCCACTTGTCAGCTCCTCATCTGCATGGGTATGTGTAATGTTCTAACTCAGATTTGTGTCTCTGCCACATGGCCATGTAAATCTGTTAGCTCATCTGCATGGATATGTGTAATATTATAACCTAGACTTGTGTCCCTTCCACATATCCATGTAAATCTGTTAGCTCATCTGCATGGGTATGTGTAATATTATAACCTAGAGTTGTGTCTCTGCCACATAGCCATGTAATTCTGTTAGCTCATCGGGTATGTGGACTATTGTAACTCAGATTTGTGTCTCTGCCACATAGCCATGCAAATTTGTTAGTTTTCTTTGAAAGCCCCTTACACGTGTCATCTACCTTAGGATATGGAGGCATGCTTACTTTTGTTTCTGGTGTGACAAGATTGACTGATATCAACTCAGTGGGATTGCTTAGGAGAATATAATATATGTTTCTTTTTTAATAACCTTGAAATTGTGTGAACATATATAGATATGTGGAAGAATCCTGAGACTCTTTATTCAGCATATCATGACCAGCAAGGAGTAACTGAGCGTTTAATCAAGCATGGTATGCAAAATGCTTTATCTTGTATTGGATATGCACTAGCTGAGCAGAATGCCGATTCATGGACTTATGAGGTTGAGATTAATAAGATTTTTAAAAGAGTGGAAATGTACATTAATTTTACCAAGGGTTTGAGTCTCCAAAAACACCAGTTAGAAATCAGGTAATGGTGGCCAAACCTATAATTATAACTGATTATCACGGATCTATCTAGATTTGCCAATCTTTCTTCCATCAAAATATTCAAAATTGTGTGTATTTTATGTTGTATTTTAATAGTGATTCACAGACAACAACTTCTTTCAGTTCCTTCAGAAAAAGTTTGGCATCTTTCTTCTGCATTTAACTCTAACTAGGGACTAAGCGACATGTTTTATGTCAATCTTTCAGGGCTGGTGAGAGGATTTTAGTGGAGTTTGCCACAAAATATACGAGTGATAGCATAAAAGATATTGCAACTAACTCCTGCTGCCATTTGTCAGGATACTGGGGAAACAATTCGTACTACACCTGTCAATTACTGGTGCCTGGAGCCCATGCTTTGGCCCAATGCTGGACAGATACCGATGAAATGTTCCAAGCCATACCGAATTGGAATTCAAAACCAATCGATCTCAGACATCCATACTTATTTTACTAGTAATCACTCAACCTGCCATCTACTTTCAAAAATGTCAAGCTAGGTTATAGGTTATAGTGTTTCGATGAAATTTATTACATTGAATGCTCATAAATATTGAAATTTATTTCTAAATTTGCTATTCAGAAATTCTCGAGCACTCTGCACTCCTGTACTATTTCTTCCTAGTTTAAATTTACTATTTACTATTCTTTGAGCTCTCTGACCTCCTGTACCATTTTTTTCTAGTTTAACTTCACTATTTACAATTCCCTGAGGTCTCTGAATTCCTGGAAGATTTTTTCCTGGTTTTGGTGCAAATAGTCTTTTGTTTTATTCTCGATTCAGGGAGAACATTAGAAAATGTGAAGGGAGTAAATCGTTGGTACACGTACCCCTTACCATTGCGTTGTTTGTTATATTTGGGTTTCCTTTCTGTACTATGCCGTGGTCTATCAACGACCAGGAACCATAAAAACAGATCTTTGTTCTGTGGTTTTTGTAGCTCTGGTTTTCGGCAAACATGAAAACAGATCATTGTTTGGTGGTTCTTGTTGCTCTGGTTGTATATATAATTGGGGGTAGTCCTTGTATACGATCTTTAGCACCGTCTCTGCCACCTCCGCCTCGGCCTCCATTTCAATCTCGAGCATGGATTTCATTTGCAGGAGTGCACGAACAAAATATTGGTTCAATTTCTTAAGCATCCCTTTACGAGTTAGCTTCTGTTTGGTTTTTTTTTTTAAGTTCAATGACTTTTTTTTTTTTTTTTGGATCACGTGAGAACAAAAGTGGGAATGGAGGCTTTTTTGTGAGTAAAATTGTTTAGGTATTTGTTTTCTCGATGGATGTGTACAATGGACATGAGGAAGAGTTAATTTTTTCGATGGATGTGTACAGTGGACATGTTTGTGCCTTTACCAAACTGCAGATAATGGGAGAAAAAGAAGCATCTGAGTTGGACAATGTGTTTTCAAGGGGCATGGATCTTGATGTCCCGGATCCTTCTCATTGCCATGGCCATCCACCTGTGCCACCCAATTGGCCCTCCAGGGAAGCATTGATCAACTATGTGACAAGAACAAGAATGATGATCCTGAAAGAGACAGCCAAAGGGAAAGTGACCACTAGGATTCTATCCATTGTGATTGAGCATGAGAGAATGCATCAAGAAACTCTCATCTACATGATAACTCAGGACAGGAAAATGTCATTTGAGGAGAGACCAGTGGGCATCAAGAAATTACCACTCCTGATATCACAGAAGGATCCAATTTCTATGATTTCCATGGACCATAATATTGAACCAGAAGTAATGATTGAAGCTGGGGATGTAGATTTAGGGGTTGATTCATGGGATTTGACTACATTTGTGTGGGATAATGAGGGCCCAGTATTTCATACCAAAGTTTCAGAGCCATTTCTGGTAGCTGCAAAGCCTGTTTCTATCAAGGATTTCCTCTGCTTCATCACTCAGGGGGGCTACACAAACCAAAACCTCTGGAGAAAAGAGGATTTTGCATATTTTTCAGAGAATGGATTCAGGTGCCCAGCAACATGGTCATTGGTGGAGAATGAATATTTCGTTCATGGGTTTGATTCAAGCAAGCACTGGACTGAAGTTGCAGAGGAACCTGTGTACGTGAGCCTTGCAGAAGCCGAGGCCTTCTGCAGATGGATGAACTGTAGAGTAATGAAAGAGGAGGAATATCAAAGAATTCTGGATTGTGATAAGCATGGGGAGGTTGTGGGTTTAAGAGGAGGGGGTTGGGAGTGGACCAGCACCCTTTTTTACTCATTTCCAGGGTTCCAAGAAATGGCAGAATACAGAGAATACTCCACGGATTTCTTCGACGGAAAACATTATGTTTTGAAAGGAAATTCAGATGCAACGCATAAGAGTATGAGAAGGGATTCTTTTCGAAACTTCTATCAACGACAGTATCGTTACGTGTTCGCCAAGTTCAGATGCTGCCGTTCAGTACTATCATAACTCTGGTTATTTTTTTAATCTCTGGAGTTTTTCCAAATGTAGGTGTTTTTGGATGTTCTTATTGTGTCATGTAGCTAGGTTACAGTTGTATATGTGTGCAGACATTTTAATAGTTGAGTGCAGATATTGATACATTTCCCTCCTTTATCAGATTCGAGAGTACAGTAAAAAGAAATCCAAATCCCATTATTTGAGTGTAGAGCTGAACTTAATTGCATTTCAGATTTAAAAAATATATGAGAATTTAATTAGATTTCAAATTTCCAGAATAATGTTTGATGTTACTAATTTTATGACTCAATTGTTTGATCAAACATATAATTCTAATTCTATCTACTCAGTATAATTCTACTCACTGAAACTTCAATTCTCATACTAGTCTTCTGCTCATTCTATTCACAACTTCAATTCTCATGCTCGTCTTCACAGATTAATATAATTCTACTCTCACAAACCTCAATTCTCATACTGTCTTCACAGATTATAATTCTACTAATTTTATGACTCAATTCTGTGATCTCATTCTCTCCCGTTAATATAATTCTATTTACTCAGTATAGTTCTACTCATTCGTTCTATTCATTCTACTCACAGAAACCTCAATTCTCATACTCTCTTCACAGATTAATATAATTTTACTCATTCTGCTCACAGAAACCTCAATTCTCATACTCTCTTCACAGATTAATATAATTTTATTTTACTCGCAAAAACCTCAATTCTCATACTATTTTCACACTCTCTTAACATGTTAATATAATTCTATTCTACTCCCAAAAAACCCTCAATTCTCATACTATTTTCACGCTCTCTTCACATATTAATACAATTCTATTCTACTCACAAAAAACCTCAATTCTCATACTATTTTCACACTCTTCACATATTAATATAATTCTATTCTTCTCACAAAAAAACCCTCAATTCTCATGCTAAATTCACATAATAAACCTCAATTCTCATACTATTTTCACATATTAAACCTCAATTCTCATACAGTTTTCCCAGAGATTAATATAATTCTACTCACGAAAACCTCAATTCTCATAATCCTCTTCACAGTTTTCCCAAATTAATATAATTCTACTCACAAAAACCTCAATTCTCATAATCCTCTTCACAGATTAATATAATTCTCTTCACAAATTAATATAATTCTACTCACAACTCAATTCTCATACAGTTTTCCCAGAGATTAATATAATTCTACTCACGAAAACCTCAATTCCAATAATCCTCTTCACAGTTTTCCCAAATTAATATAATTCTACTCACAAAAACCTCAATTCTCATAATCCTCTTCACAGATTAATATAATTCTCTTCACAAATTAATATAATTCCACTCATAGAAACCAGCCAGAATCAATTCTCATACTATTTTCACAGATGAAACCTCAATTCTATTCTACTCACAGAAACCCAGAATTAATTCTCATACCATTTTCTCACAGAAACCTCAATTCTCATACCGTCTTCCCAGATTAAATTCTACTCACAGAAACCTCAGTTCTCATAGTCCTCTTCACAGATTAATATAATTCTCTTGATAGATTAATATAATTCTACTCGCAGACACCTAATTCTCATACATGTTAACAGATTTTAAAATATTCTTGAAATCTGCTATCAAATTTTAAAATATTCTTGAAATCTGCCATCAAATTTTCCCTTCTATACATACCTTGATCCATTCGGCTTTTTTCTAGTTGAAGTTTGTAATGTCTTAAATAATATATACATGCCTTGTTCCATTCGGCTTTTTTCTAGTTGAAGTTTGTAATGTCTTAAATAATTGTATAATTTTATTAAAATAAATTTTAAATATCATTTTATTATATTGCATTGGGTTTTTGTCTTATCAAGTTTGGTTTTAACCAAAACCAAAAAAAAATTAATGTAATATTTATATAGTTTAACATTGTAAATTAAAATTTATTATTTTTAAAAAATAATTTAATTTATTTATGTTTAATTTAATTGATTATTAAATTAAACATGTTATTGTTTCTTGCTTTAAAATCTGTGATATGTATTTAAGGAAGTGACACTTGGCTACATTGTTAGTTGATACATTGGTCATTTAACATAATAACCCTTATTAGATTAAAGTGAAGCTTATATCATTATTAATAAAAGAATTATGATTAAACTGAAGCCTATATCATTATTAATAAAAGAAGAATGAAAGACACCATAGAAAACCTACAATTATTTATAAAGTTTCAACTAGTTTCTGAGTTTATTTTATTTTATTATTTTTATTTTTTATAAAACAAGGATATTATAGTGATGGTTTCAACTAGTTTCTGAGCTTATTTTAGTAATAATTTTTACCAAACAGGGATATTATAGTGATGTATTGACTTTTCAGTTTTCATTTGTTTAGATTGATCAAAGTTTCAACTAGTTTCTGAGCTTATTTTATTTTATTATTTTTTTTTTTTATAAAACAGGGATATTATAGTGATGGTTTCAACTAGTTTCTGAGCTTATTTTAGTAATAATTTTTACAAAACAGGGATATTATAGTGATGTATTGACTTTTCAGTTTTCATTCTTTTAGATTGATCAAAGTTTATCTTAATATTATTTTAGTATTTAATTAAAATTTGAATTTATTATAATGTTTATTAATTTAAAATATAACTTTAGTTTTTCAAAAATAGTTGAATGATTTTGTCTAAATATTAAACAAAATTTATAGATAAATTTCTATTTAGAATTATATAATAATTTAGTTGAGAAAACCAACATAAATAATAATATAACTAGCAGTTGCCCCAAAAGGTGCAAAGAGAGGCCAATAGGATTTTCAAATAAAAAAAGTTGTACAAGAAAATAACAATAACAATTGAGACGTTAAACTTAAATTTATTTCTTAAGTTTATAATATGTAACTAAAATATTTATGAATGTCAACAAGATGCTAGAATATTAAATATTAAATTGATTATGTCATATTCAAAAGCAATCTAATTAATAGATGAGATGATATTTTAGTTTACAAAAATTGAGTTTGTCAAAGACACATTTATGCATGCTAAATGATCTATTAAAAAAAAATTATAATGTGGTTAAAAATTGTATTGTTAGATTACAACGAAAAATAACTATTTTATTTAGACTACAGCTATTTTAAATACGTGTTGAGTGGTTCTAATAATTATAATAATTAAGAATGCATCCCTTCTTGTAAAAAGTTAAAAGTTCAAATTCAAAAAGGTAGAAAATATACATCTAGGAATTTTAGGAATTCTTCAAAATCTTAATGTCAATAATATTGAATTTGACCAAGGTAAGTGGTTAGATAATAACAAATAATGAATTCATTTTAAAAACATATATTTATTCTTTTTAAAAACATAAATATATTCTAAAAACATATATTCTTTTTAAAAACAGATATTTATTATTATTAAATATATTTAAATAGTAAAATTTTTAATATAAATATCTATTTATAAATAATAGACTCAATAATTATATCAAAAAAGTGACACTGCATAGATTTTTGGAAAAACAAAAAATTATGACACTGCATAGATTTTTGGAAAAACAAAAAAATTATGACACTGCATAGACTTTTGGAAAAAATATATTTAAAAATAAAAATATTTATATAAAAAACTTAATAATCATATTTAAAACCATGAAATAACAAGAAATTATGAGGCTGGATAGAAGTGATAGTGCGAAATTAACAACTTTTAAGAAGCCGTTAAAATTTCGAGCATAATAAAAAAAGAAAACTATCTTTTTAGAAGTAAATAAAACTAAAATTTATAAGTTTATAATTCACCAGAAATAATGATACCTAATTTAAAAAAGAAAAAGACAATACACATGTCAAGAGTAAGTGCCTTTCACCATACGACTACACTCCATTGGAATTTTGGCATGAATGGGTACGAAGCTCATACGACTACACTCTATTTCACCGAGGGCTTCAAAGTAGTCACGTGAATATCAAAAACCATCACAATTTTCGAATTGTGAATCGTATTTGATTAAAATTTGGGCTGAATCTAGTAATCATGATTTAAAAAGGGTAATCAAAATGATAAGAAAATAAGCATTTTAAAAGCATTTTAATTTTAATCAAAGTTTTTCTACACTCAGGGCATGAATATTCCTGTACCAATCCCAGTGACTTAGAATTTTTGAAATTTGCTTACCCTGGACAATTACAGTTGCATCCTGGCCATTAGGCTGCCCGATGCGAGTCACATGAATGCCATCTGAATTTCTGAAGAGGACTACCATAGGGCTTATCGAATAGAAGGGGTTTACGACGTTGCCCACATTTAGTCGCCGCGGCAAGACCAGCATCACTGCCACACCTTCTGTCTTAAGAGAACACTCGACCTCGTAGGCGAGCAGTGCGGGCACAAGGGCTTGATCGAACGAACCCGAGAATACCAAGTCAAATGAATCATGAGCGAAGGGAAGACAGTTAATATCACCCTTTTTCACCAACGACGCGAACGACTTGCTATCGATTCCTATTGCGCCTGGCAAGCCATTTTCCCGCAGCGCCAGCACTGGTTGCCCCGAGCCTGCACCGACAAGACCACGCTCGCTAAGCTTCTAAAAGATTCCGGAGTAAAACTCCACCTCCTGTCTCCACGCCTTACTCACCCAGATCTTCTTTGGGGCTCAAGTATTTCTCTAGAAGAAGAAGCCTCGGCCTGCCTCTATAAACCATTTTGAAGAGCCAAAAAGGAGGAATCGATGTTGTCCCCGACGAAGCTTATTTTGGCCTTGAGTTTCGTTAACGACGTTCGCATTCTTAACACTGCACCCTCCACATCCACGAGCTTGGTAGTTAAATTAACGAAATCTGCATAATCTATGTTGATAAACTACACCAATTCATTCTTAAGCATGGCGAGATGGCCCCGGAGCTCTGCTTTGAGTGTGTCCGGGGCAATACAGCGCCTCAAATCTGCAATGTATGATTCGCTCTCGAAATCGGATTGCAGAAAGACGTCTTTTTTGAACCATAACGGCTGCTGCAAATCGTTGGAGTCTTCTCCAAACAGTGTTGCCACAGATCTCGGCCCCCTCGACACAGGCAATTGTACATCAACCATTTCCTTTGGCTTACTTTTCTGTACAGATAGCCTTTTGCTCTGGCTATGCGACGAGGAATGGAAATCGATAACCAGAACTTCAACGTAGTTAGGTTATAGTAGAGCTCTGTGTCGAAAGACATAAAACATATTCTGAAAATACTAATCGCAGTTAACAAAGAGTGAAATGGCAAGTTAGAAGATTTTTTACCAAATGGTAAGATAGGAAACAGTAGCAAGAATTTTTGCTAGAGAAAATAACAACTTACTATAAAATAAAATAGCAATCCTGTCAAGCGCAGAGGAGCTCGGTAGCTTTTATGATGTTATGATTTTTTTGCACCCGTCTTACTAGTGACATGTGTCATTATCAAAATGAATTGGTTGAATGATTTTATGATTTTATGATTTTTTTGCACACGTCTTACTAGTGACATGTGTCATTATCAAAATAAATTGGTTGACGAAAAAGCACCTATATTAATTCAAAAGAGAAGGCCTATCGGCCTAATTATTTATAAAAATAATAAATTTAAATAATTTATATGTAAATTTTTATTTTATATAATAATATATTTATTAATAAAAGATAAATTTAACTCATGAATTTTCAAACAATATGCATATAAATTAGATTTTCTTCCATTTATTTATACATATAAATTTTTTATATGAGATAAATAAAAAATATTAAATTTTATTTCATATGCTTTTTTATATGAATTATTATATATTAACTTTTTTTTCTAACACTTTGATATTATTCAAAAAACGAGTTGTGTTATTTTCTCAAAACATATGTGCAAATGCAATCCATTGGAATGTGTCTTTTAACACACTAATCCTTCTCAACCCAGTTTTGAAGAAGTCGTGGAAAAAAAGTCGGCTTTGCTCTCTTATCCAATCTATGACCATCTTGGAGTCACCATAAATACTCATAGCGTCTAATCCAAGCCACCTCGCACAATATAGAGAAACCATCTCGGACCACGAATTTGTACCTTCGCTACAACCCGAGGAAAATTTATATTGTGTTTTCATAATGACATTAATATGAGCACCACATCCACATCGCCCCTGTTGTGTTGCCTTGTCAAAATATCCCATGGGTAATAGAGTAAAATGTGGGATCACCATCTTTCCCCGAGGCTTTTCACATCAAGCCTTCCTCCCAAATTCCTTATATGAAGCATAAATCCTTTCACAAGTATTGTCTATGTCATATGAGCTTCCCTCGAAGATCACAACATTTACGCCTTTCCACATTCCCCATAAAATGAAGAATGGCAGAAACCTATTTTCTCGAAATTCGATCATCCACCTCTTGATGCATACATCCATGGACATGAAGTACCAATGCGTCCGAATGTTTACACTTTGTGTAAATCACAATTCCATGTGGCAAAAAACATAGGGGCATTGAAAGAATAAATGTATAATGTCTTTGTTCTCACCCAAACAAAGATAACATATACCAAGACCAGCGATTCCATTTTTTTCACGAGGTTCTCCTAGTTGAGGATCTTATTCATCCAAACCAACCATCCAAAAAATTTTAATTATTTGAGGGATATTCCAGGACCATATAAACCTCGAAACAAGCCGATAGACTCATTTTGCCTATAAGGAACAATAAATCATCATATATATCTCCGATACATCAATTTGACCTTGAGAAAGTGCACCATTCCATCCGATCTTGTCTTCCAATTGAGAAAGTGATATTCCAATCCACTGTATACTTGCATAATGAACTACTCCCATATGTCGGCATTTTCACCATCGAAACCCAATTCCCTTGCTTTTTTTCCACATAGTAACAACTTGAAATATATCAAAATTATCTTGAATTGGATTTATAAAAAAAAGATGCATCTTTCCCGCAAATGGTTGATGATCAATTCCGGAAGTGTTTGTGTGTCACACAAGCCAAGGATTGGGTCAATTCCCACTTTGAATCGCCATATCCTATCTCCAATTCTAGGTTTTCCAATATCCATTTTTTTGATCTTCATAAAACCATTCTATGTGTTTATGTTTTTTTTAAGTCATCCATGTCTTCTACCATTCCATGAAAGATTGAATTTTCATGTATTTCTCCATGATGATAGACGCCAAATCCATGTACCAAAAATAGCCCTAAAAAAAAATTTTTGACGGGAAGAGCCCATACAAAGATTTGTAAGTATTTTAAACCTCATTCACCATTATCCTTTGACTTTGTAATTTCCCTAGGAACACTCTGAATGGAAAATTTTATGGCCTCTTCCCCGGACCAAAGAAAATTTGTGATGATGGAATTGATTTGTCCATATATATATCTCTTGAAGACAAGATCCAAAAAACAAATAGAAAATAAAATAAAACTATTGGAGAATAAAATGGAGACAATGGAGATTAGATTACGGGTAAAAAGAAAAACAAAAACCAAGATACAAACCAAACATCCCAACGAGGAGATGTTGATACTTTAGAAAGTCTTAAAATGAAGGACATGATTAAAGAACTAAAAGAAAAATTTTAATAACAATATCATCCTAAATATTGTGGCGGGTAAATTAGATATCAAACCCATTAAAGAAGAAATGAAAAAAAATTGATAGAATTAGACCATAAGTGTAACAAAGGGCCTTGAACCTTAGAATCTTCGGTTTGAAAGAGGAGATAGACGAGGGATAATTTAGCCATAGCCAGGACAAAATTACATAATAGATTACAAAGTGAAACAACGTGTCTCACGGAAGAAACAAGGTTGGGGGAAATTAACTAAGAATAAAGGAAGGCTAATTCGGATAAAGGTGAGCTCTATCGACCATAAGTATGCCATACTTAGTAAAAACTCAAGTCTAAAAGGAACGGGAATATTTATAAACGAAGATATCATTCCATAAGATCAAGCGAAATTAAGAAAGGAGGTTCAAAAGGTAAAAGAAGCTAGGAAGGAAGGAAAATGGGCAATAATCGGGGAATAGAAAAGTCGTTATTTGAGATAGAAACCAAAAATACGGTAATAAATAGCAATTCAACATGCTACGAATTCTTTCTTGGAATTGTCAAGGCTTTCCATGGAACAAAGGCCCCGAGCTAAGTTGGATCTCGAATGAAGTTGATATTATATAGCAAGTTGAAACTTGGGAGCACGAAGAATCTAAGGTCCCCTAACATAGATGGCTTTATACTATGGTTAATACGGAACAAACGATCCTACCATAGAGGCATTGGGGGTATAGCTTGTTACATTAGGAAGAACATCTCCCCCCATGCTAGGCTTTATAAAAAATACCCTTACAACCAATATATTTGGATAGAGAATACCGACATTAATGATAAAAAAACCTACATAAAAAATATGTTATTTTTTCCCTGTCAATTCTAACTTCTATAAGAAAAAAAAATTTAGCTAAAAATGGTCCTTACAATGGTTTAGAGAATGATATTTATAGCCTAAGGAATGAAGGTAATGTCCTCTTAATGGGTGACTTTAATGCTCGAAATTCAAGCAACCAAGCTATTCTTCTAAGTAATTATTCCAACCCTAATCCTCTTTGGTTAGACAAAGACCTTCCTCTAGCTAGCCGATACAAAAAAAAGCTCTAAAGATGTAGGGGAAAATTTGTTTGGGTACGAGCTAGTCAAGCGACTACGGTGCTCAAGATCTCATAATTTGCAACGGTATAAAGAAGTGGCCCAATTCTAGCCGGATGACTTGTATCCATGGGCTTGGTAGCGAGCGTGGTAGACTATGTTATTTCCGATATCCTTTTATACAATGAAATAATAAATTTTGACATCTTAAACGACCACGAGCTTGACTCACGATCATAGACCTTTAATTGTAACTCTCAATTTTGTCATGCATAGAGAGCCTATAGAAGATAATCCTCATAGCCATAAGAACTTAATCTTTGATAGAAATCAAAAATGATCTTTTTCTAAATGACTTAAAAATTAATTTGCTTCCTTAATCTAGTATAGACAACATAGAAGACCTCTATCATAATTTTACTACAACCCTCTCATATTCTATTAACAAGTTCTCAATTGAAGTTTCAAGTAATAAAATAACTAACAAAACCAACCCTTGGTATGATAAAGACTATAAAAGTGCGAGGAGAGAAATTAAAGAATTTGTTGATGAGTCTCTTAAAATTGACAAGATAAAAATATACAAAGCCCTAACTAAAAAGGAAAAAATGCGAGTATATTCTAAAGGTCATAAGTGTCTTTGAGAAGAAATTATTTTACACAGATTGTGAAGAGGAAGAAGCAAATGAACAAGAAGAGGATATACACCGAGGAACCAACCCAAGAAGAGGAAGAAATGAGTCCGACCATATCGTGTAATGCATTGGCAGGAATTACCACTCCTCAAACTCTCAAGATAGAAGGACATATCAAGAAGAAAAGGTAATAGTGTTGATTGATTCGGGGAGTACCCATAATTTTATTCATTGTAAGGTAGCCAAGGAATTGAATTGTTTCCTATACCCGACACCGAATGTCAAGTGATGGTTGCAAATGGAGGAACTATAAATTGCTGCGGAAAATGCCATAATATCAAGCTAACCATGGGGGAATATGTATTGAATAGTCCAATGCTTTCCATTCCTATCGGAGGTGTTGATGTTGTACTAGGAGTACAATGGTTACAACCTTTGGGGACGGTAACTTTTAATTTTCAAGAACTTTTACTGAATTTTTTTTCAGAAGGAAAGGAAGTTGAATTACGGGGTATTGCAAGGAAGCCGGGAAAGATAATAAGCTCTAATGTCATGACAAAACTTCTAAAGAAATAACAACGAGGCATAATTGCACAATTATGCTCACTAGAAGTTCCAACATCAAAATCATCTATTTCTCTAGATCTCCAAAAAGTCTTGGACAATCATTCCAAGGTTTTTGAAACTCCAAAAGGACTCCCACCTATTCGTGATCATGATCATGCTATTCATTTGATTCCAGGAAGTGTTCCTCCAAACATCAGGCCTTATAAATATCCTTATGTCCAAAAGAGTGAAATTGAACGTATGATTGCAAACATGTTAGAGGCGGGTATAATTCAACCTAGTCAAAGTTCTTTCTCTGCTCCTGTAGTATTGGTACACAAGAGGGATGGATCATGGCGCATGTGTCCGGATTATAGGGAGCTCAATAAGCTCACCATTAAAGATAAATTTCCCATTCCTGTGATTGATGAATTATTAGATGAATTACGTGGAGCAATTTATTTTACCAAATTGGATCTTTGTTCAGGGTATCATCAAATTAGAATGAAGACTGAAGATTTTCCGAAAACAACATTTCGAATTCATGAGGGTCATTATGAATTTTTGGTCGTGCCTTTTGGCCTTACCAATGCACCTTCTAAATTTCAAGGGTTGATGAATTTCATTTCAAACCCTTCCTTAGAAAATTTGTGCTAGTATTTTTTGATGATATACTAATCTACAACAGGTCTTGGAAGGATCATGTTAAACATGTTGACAGGGTGCTCAAACTATTGCGGGGAGAAACAATTATATGCAAAAACATCCAAATGTTTCTTTGGAGTACAAGAGGTGGAATATTTGGGTCATATTGTATCTCACGAGGGTATTAAGGTAGACCCTAACAAAATTAAATCCATTAAGGAATGGAATGTCCCCACAACCATAAAGCAGTTACGAGGATTTCTCGGGTTAATAGGGTATTTGTAGAAATTTGATAAGCGATATGTTATACACCGAGATTCTCATGATCACACACTATTTTAACTTCATGCACAATACAGAATCTCTTCTACCATTGATCATTAATTGCGGAAATAAAAGCAATCGCATGCGCACATTAAAACCATAAACAATCACACATATGAACACAATATTTTATGGGAAATCTTAAAGCTGAAAACCCCCAACTATCTATATATTATATGTCATAGAGATCATGTAACAATCATTATACAAAGCTCTCAGTACAATCTCCAATTTCTACACACTAATCAAACCCGATCTAGCAAATCACATGCTCCAATCTACGCCACTCGATAACTGCCTCTACTACGCAATCATTGTTGAAGAATGGCTCGAATGAACTCGAATTGGTCCAACCTTGCTCACGCAATCCTCATTGGCATCTCCAATCACCGGTTGTTGCAAATCATGCAACGAGTATAGTCTAGCTGATAGTCACACTACTCTTTCACCTACCTCTTCACCGGTCTCCACTGAGCTCGTCCATGCATCTGTAGTTAGCGATGTATTCTTTAGTTGATTAATGATTTAATAATTAGTGAATTAATTAATAATTAATTCACACCACTCTCACTAGTGTATCAATCGGTTAGACTAGATACAACTAGCTTAACTATGTTTAACTCGGTTAAAAGCTGAACACAACTCCATCAACTACATCAATAACTCCACCAAACTCTGTCACATGAGTTCTAATCGAAGTATCCATGCAATAGCTCCACTTAACCCTCGGGGAATAGCGTAATTCCTTCTGTCGGCTCCGTGCCACATACGTGCACTTAACCGAAGTGATCCAAGAGAATAAGATAATGTTTATAGTCCAAATATTATTAAGAGCTAATAATATTCGACATATCTATTTTTAGACTAGCAATCTAAAAAATAGATTCCACTCCAATATGTCTAAAAATAGAAGTTGATATATTTTTCCAACTTGACCAACCATCCACAAATAGCATCCTGCAACTCATAGAATATGATGGACATGTCAAAAAATAGACATAGTCTAAAAATAGACTTGCGCCAAAAATAGCCTACGGGCCCACTTAGTGAAGGCAACTTCTTTCCACTAAGCACATCATCTTGTTGCAATCTCAACACTCCCTCTCAAAAAGATAAAGATTATCCGCCACCCCTATCCTGCCCCTGTGGTATTCGAATTTTCTCCTGGTGAGCACCTTCTTCAAGATATCAGCATCCTGATCCTCCGTGGGAATGTATGAAAGTAACATGATCTTCGGGTTGCACACAATCTACGATATGATGATATCGAATGTCAATGTGTTTAGATCTATCATGAAATATCTGGATTAACCGAGAGTTTGATGCAACTACGATTATCACAATATATCACAGTAGGATCTAAGTGTGAACCGAACAACCCCGACCGAGGATCTTCCTCATCCATATAGCCTCGCATGCGACCCAAACTCGCTGCCATATACTCGGCCTCTGCTGAAATGAGTGCCACGGATATCCGCTTCTCGCTGTACCAAGAAAGCGATGTCGACCCGATACTTGAAAATCCCTCCAGGATGTTCTCTTTCTATCCGTTGGGCTCCTTCCCCAATGCGCATCCGTGAAGCCACACAACTTCACCTCATCCGACTTGTCTCGTACCATAATCCATATCCCGATGTGCCTCTAAGATATCTCAATACATGCTTGCCTTCTTTCCAAAAGAGCTTGGTAGGCTTAACCATATCTTGTGAAAGCTAGTTAACGACATAGCATATGTCGGATCGTGTATTGACCCGGATACATAAGCGACCCCACCAGCTCGTCGATAAACGATGGCATCCACTTCCTATGCCGATGTAGCATCCTCTTTCCTCCATCCACCAGGAAGAGGAGTGTTGATAGGTTTACAGCCATGCATGTTGAACTTTTCTAGTATCTCCCGGGCATACTTTCCTTTAGAGACACAAAACGGGTCCATCATCTTAGCGTCGCCAAATTTCCAATCCTAGGAAATAATGAAGGAGGCCCAAGTCCTTCATCTCAAACTCCTTTGCAAGATCGGCCTTGCATGAGTGTATCAAGCTGTTCATCACACTGTCAAAAATCAAATCATCTACATAAAGTACAATGATCAACAACTTACCCTCCACCACAATGCGGTATAGGTTTGGATCCGCCTCACTCTTGGAGAATCCAAGTCGGTGAAATAGCGTCTATCCATGTGTACCGAAGCACGAGGTGCTTGTTTCAACCCATACAACGCTCTCTTGAGCTCGCACACATGCGACTCGGCTGCCGAAGATATCGAAACCTTCGGCTGCTCTATGTACACCTCCTCCTCAATCACTCGCGTTGAGGGAACGCAATCTTCACATCCATTCGATGAATGTGCCACCCCATCTACGGCGAGAGAGCAAGAATCGTACGTATGGAAGAATACCTTGCAACGGGTGAAAAGGTTTCCTCATAATCGATCCCCTCAATACGACGAGAAGCCTCGGGAAATAAATCTTGCCTTGTACTTCTCTACACTCCCGTCGATTGCTTGCTTCACTTTGTAGATCCATCTCGAACCTACCATTGATTTCCCTTCCGGCCTTGGGACAATCTCCCATGCCTTGTTTCGACAATCAAATTATACTCTTCCACCATGGCATCTACCCATGCGGGATCCTCCACGACTTCCTCGAAAGAGGATGGCTGCGTCACGATACGAGTTTCTCATAAGAGCCATGTATCCGAGTATATCGGTCGGTGGCCCGTGTCTCTGTCTGTGTCTGTGATGTAGGTGCTCCTACAACCTTCTTCGCATCTTGAGCCGGTCGCTCAACTTCGTAGTGCGCTTCTACCCTGCGATGGTTGGCGCCGCATGAGTGGTCTCTTCCACTCCATGAACCTCCTCTTGTGGCTGATCCACATCCCGAGGCTCATCCTTAGGAACTAATAGCTCCTCATCCGCATGCAAGTGTGGCTCCCTCTCAAGCGAACACTTCATGGCTTTCTCCTCATTAAATTTGATATCTCGTCGCACAACGAGGTCTTGCGACTATCTCGCAAATACACACGATAGTTGTGGGGTGTATCGAGTGTACCCCACAAATATCCCAACCTGCTGTGGTCGGCTCCATCTTCTTCCTGGCATCCTTAGTCACATGAATGTAAATAGGTGAACAAAAAATCCTCAAATGGGAAATATCGGGCTTCTTACCGAGAAAATGCCTCCTCGGGTGTACTCATGCCAAGTATCCTGTAAGGACAATGGTTTTTGCACATAAACCACGGTATTGCATGCCTCGCCCACGAGTGTATGAGAAGGCCCTAATCATGCAACATCGCCCATGCAGACACCCATGATCGTTCGTTCTTCCGCTTAGCGACCCCATTCTATTGTGGGTTATGAGGCGCTATGAGCTCTCTTCAAATTCATTTAACGTGCTGCAAAAGTCCTTGAATTCGCCGGAGATGAATTCACCACCATTGTCGCTCTAAGAGCCTTCACTCCTTCCCCGATTCTTTCTCAACCAGAGTGCCTTGAACTCACGAACTTTGAGTATGTCTCGCTCTTCTTCGTCGCATGAAGAAGATCCGACCTCCGAGAAAAATCATCAACAAATATCACATATTACACGTGCTTTCGTCGTCGAAGCTACTGAGAAAGGTCCACACATGTCTGTGTGAATTCTCTCAAGGATCATCGTGGAGCGACTATCCTTCTTGTGAAAGGTGGCTTTCACAAATTTTCCCAAAGTACATCCCTTGCACTAATCTGACTACGCAAGTGTACCTTTAGGAAGCCCGGTAGAAATCTACTGTAAAATTTTCAAAGCTCCATGGTGAAGGTGGCCCAATCTCCTGTGCCACGGCTCGCCATCATCACGGCTCACCACTCCTACTCGCCTTGCTCGTCATTGCTTTGCATAGCCATCTACACGCAATTGATAAAGGTTCTTAACTCGAACCCTATCCTGCGGGTTTCACCGGTTGCCTTACTTGTGCGAGAAAGCCTTTCCCTTGCTAAAGACAACATCATATCCCTTGTCTTCTAACATCGCTACGAAGATAATATTCTTTTTTAATCCTGGAACATGCATCACTTCCTTCGATACGAGCCTGTTTACAGGACTCCTCTCAAAGGAAATGGTACCGATATCGGTCGCATCTGTGTCTACCATCATCGTCCATACGGATGTGCACTCCAAGATCTTTCTCATCCGGATCGGTAAACAAATATTTGTCTCGCGGTCATGTGAAAAGATGCACCAGCGTCAAGAAACCACATTGAACCCATCATACTTGAGACCAAGCATGCGATCAACAAAAAATCTAGCTCAAGCTGCGAGGCTAAGGCCTCTCCAGCTGTAGATCCAACAACCTGCTTATTTTTCTTCTTTTGTGGACAATTAGTGGCGTAATGTCCGTGTTGGTGACAGTGAAAGCACTTCACCTTCGACATGTCCTGCTTCTTGCCTTTCACACCGGATTGAGAAGCATTCTTCTTGCTCTTCCCCTTCCTTGCTTTGGCAGCCAAAGCGCAATTTTCTTCATCTGAGTTCTTTGATAAAGATATGTCCCTAATACTTTGCCTTATCTCCTCTTGCACAAGATCCAACCAAAGTCGCTCCCATCCTGGCAATTTCTCCCGACCATTGACAGAGTCCTGATAGGAATGCCAACTCTTCGGAAGCGAGAGGCCAAGCTCACCAAGTCCTCATCATCTACGGTCACACCCCCACACTTCCCGGCTCATCCTTGCATTGGATGAACTTCGTGAGGTACTTGGGCATACGCGTCACCTTTCTCCATTTTTATGTTCTCCGAGTTTATCCTTGAGCGCCAACTTCCTTTGGTCGCTCTTGGTTTGGAATAATTCTATCAACGCTTTCCACATAAAGAATGGATAAGCCTTACCATGAAGGTCTGGACACTATGTGATCCTTTACACCTTCCAACGAAATTCTTTGACACTTTGTTGTCTTCTTTTTCCATGCGTCAAGTGCGGTAGCATTGCTAGAAGTAGGTTTTGGAATTTCGCATCTATGAACTCCTTCAACCCATTGTCATCCGAAGACAGCCTCCATCTGTCCTTCCATGCAATATAATTCGAGCTTCCCTCAAGGGCATACTCAACTGCAATCCGTTGAAAGACATCTCAACTTCGACACCAAGAAAACAACTGCCTGCAAATTCGAATTCCACCGGCACAAAAACTCAACACGCTTCAATGTTTTGCAATTGCTCCAATGATCAATATTGCTCCGATACCATGTAGAAATTTGATAAATCGATATGTTATACACCGATATTCTCCCCGATCACACACTATTTTAACTTCATGCACAATACACAATCTCTTCTACCATTGATCATTAATTGCGGAAATAAAAACAATCACATGCGCACATCAAAACCATAAAAAATCACACATATGAACACGGTATTTTATGGGAAAGCTTAAAGATGAAAACCCCAAACTATATTTATATTATATGTCATAGAGATCATGTAACAATCATTATACAAAGCTCCTCACAAAGCTCTCGGTACAATCTCCAATTGCTACACACTAATCAAGCCCGATCTAGCAAATCACATGCTCCAATCTTTGCCACTGATAGCTTTGCTTCTCTTTCTGCGCAATCATTGCTGAAGAATGGCTCTAAATGAACTCGAATTGGTCCAGCCTTGCTCACGCAATCCTCATTGGTATCTCCAATCACTAGTTGTTGCAAATCATGCAACATTATAGCCACAGTCGATAGTCACACTACTCTTTCACCTACCTCTTCATTGGTCTCCATCGAAACTATCCATGCCTTGTAGTTAACTGAGTGTATTCTTTAGTTGATTAATGAGTTAATAATTAGTGAATTAATTAATAATTAATTCACACCACTCTCACTAGTGTATCAATCATTTAGACTAGATACAACTAGCTCAACTATGTTTGACTCGGTTAAACTGAACACAACTCCATCAACTACCTCAATAACTCCATCAAACTACGTCGCATGAGTTCTAACTGAAGTATCCATGCAATAGCTCCACTTAACCCTCGGGAATAGCATAATTCCTTATGTCAGCTCATGTGCCACATGCGTGCACTTAATCGAAGTGCTCAAGAGAATAAGATAATGTTTATAGTCCAAATATTATTAAGAGCTAATAATATTCGACATATCTATTTTTAGACTGGAAATCTAAAAATAGATTCCACCCAATATGTCTAAAAATAGAAGTCCATCTATTTTTCCAACTTGACCAACCATCCACAAATAGCATCTTGCAACTCATAGAATATGATCGACATGTCTAAAAATAGACTTGCGCCAAAAATAGCCTGCGGGCCCACTTGGTGAAGGCGACTTCTTTCCACTAAGCTCATCATCTTGTTGCAATCTCAACAGTATTATTGAAAGTTTTTTAAGAATTATGGGAGAATAGCAGCACCTCTAACAACATTATTGAAGAAAGATGCATTTTCATGGACTCCTGAAGCAACTAAGGCCTTTGAACATCTTAAAGAGGCAATGTGCCTAACACCAGTCTTAGCTATGCCAGACTTCACAAAAACCTTTATTGTGGAATGTGATGCCTCGGGGAAATGGAATTGGTGTTGTTTTAATGCAAGAAGGAAGACCCATTGCTTTTTGAAATTCATCCAATCAAAGGAAAGTATTTACGAAACCTATTTATGAGAAGGAAATGTTAGCAACACTTTGCATGCACTAAAGAAATGGAGAACTTACCTAATGGGAAGACATTTCAAGGTAAGCGATCATGATAGTCTTAAACACTTTTTGGAACAAAGACTATCTTCGGAAGAGCAGACAAAAATGGGTCAAAAAGATGTTGGGTTATGACTTTGAAATAATATACAAAAAAAGGGAAGCTAAATGTTGTTGCGAGATGCACTCTCAAGAAAGAATGAAGAGGTGGAAGCATTACTTTGTGACATTTTTATTATCTAACAAGATTGGATAACCAAAGCAAGAGATGAATGGAAGAAGGACGAAGAAGTGTGGACACTCATTCAAAAGTTGCGGCAAGATCCTAGTACATCCGATACATTTAGTTGGAAAAATGATTCCTTATGGTAGAAAATCACTTATATCTTTGTAAGAATTCCCAACTAAAAAAAAATATTCTTTTGGAATTGCACACTTCTCCTTTAGGAGGACACTCGGGATTTTTAAAAACTTACCACGGGGTGAAGAAAATTTTTTTTGGGATGGCCTTAAATCTGATATTCAAAAGTTTTTGGCGGAATGTTTGGTTTTCCAGCAGAATAAAGTTGAGACAATTAAGACCTTGGGTCTTCTACAACCTTTATTCATTCCAAGTCAACTTTGGGAAGATATTTCAATGGATTTTATAACAGGTTTACCTAAGTTCGAAGGAAAGAGTGTTAACATGGTGGTAGTTGATAGACTTACCAAGTATGCACACTTTTGTGCATTATCTCATCCATTTAAAGCAAGTATAGTTGCTACTACATTTATGGACACAATTCAAAAGCTACATGGAAACCCAAGGGTTATTGTGAGTGACAGAGATCCCATTTTTACTGGAAATTCTTGGACGGAGTTATTTTCTTGTTTTGGTACTCAATTAGCTCATAACTCATCTTATCATCCTCAATCCGATGGTCAAACTGAGATAGTAAATAAATGTTTGGTAGGATATCTTCGTTGTTTTGTATCTGATAAGCAAACACAATGGGTGAAGTGGTTACCTCTAGGCCGAATGGTGGTATAACACTTCCTTCCATACTTTATGACAAAAAAATGACCCCATTTATGGCACTTTATGGATATCATCCACCGTCCATCACATCATCTTTAAGAGAAAATTCGAAGGTTCAAGCAATGGAAGATCACATCGGGCATCAACAAGAAGTTCTCCAACTCTTAAAGGACAACCTGAATTTGGCACAAAATCGAATGAAACAACAGAGACGAGATCAACATCACGGCGAGAGAAGTTTTGATGTAGGGAGATGCGGGTATTTTTACGGCTACAACCATACAAACAAATGTCCCTCAAGCAAGCTAAGAAGGATAATAAATTATCGCCAAAGTACTATGGTCCTTACAAGGTGTTGCAAAAGATTGGTACTATGGCATACAAATTGGAGCTCCCTGCTTCTTCACGAGTGCATCCATTTTTCCATGTTTCATTCTTAAAGGAGGTTATAGGTGAAAATCTTCTAGTTCAAACAATATTGCCAGAACTTGATGATGAAGGAAAAATCATATTAGAACCTGAAGTGGTCACGGAAACAAGAACTCGACAGCTACGGAATCGATCAATTTCAGAGTATCTCATCAAGTGGAAGAACTTACCCACTGAAGATTTTACATGGGAGGATGAGAATTTTATACGAAGCACCCCCGGAGCTGCTCAAGCATTGAGGACAACACTTTTTTGAAGGATAGGGGAATGTTAGGTCCCTATATTACTAGTATATTCCCTTATTGTTGTTAGTGTAACCCCCTTATTGTTATTATTGTACCCTTGTAACCCCCTATTGAAGCCTAGAAAATCTACTTGCTTCAAACATTGAGGGAAGACCACCGGTCGGGACCTTAGGACAGCTCCTTATCCGTTTGGTATGGTGGCTCACGTGGATTGAAAGGACCGGTTTCCTTATGACTAATGGGTTGGTAATGGGTTGATTTGGATGGATGAAAAAATGGGACTAAAGCATTTAGAAATAAAACTATCTAATCTAGTTTAATGCGATAAGGAAATTCTATAACTAACAGGGTATCATATGTGAATACAACTTAAAATTATTCCAACTTAACGATAACCATAAAAATGTATTAAAGTTTGATTGAAATGACAGACAACAAATAAAGATAACTACTATTTAAGAATTTAAACGGAGTTATATTAGCATATTGTATTCATCATTGTATATCATTTACATACACTTATGAAAGATGAATATTTCTAATATACTAAAAAATGATATATAAAGAAATATTGTGAAAACAGAAATATGTATGAATGATAGCAAATTTAAAAGAGAATATCACATAACAAAAAGAAATTAACAATGAATAGATAAAAATACCTTATCCATCGTGAAACTTTCAAATGAAATACGATACTCTAATCCAATGTAATTCCAATGTAAAATCAAATCCAAGATACGAGAAATGCAACTCTTTAAAAATAATTTCGCACAAAATCACGAGATGTGATCCTTTATAAAATATAAGAGCCAATGGAGTACGAAATGTAATCTCCAAGTCAAAAATATTACAACTCCGGACCCCTTCTCCAATGCATGAGAGGGGCTCAAATATGAAATTACATGAAAACATAATACTACTACTCTCTGCTACAATCTATCAATTTTGAAAATAGAAATGTTATCTTAATATGGAGCGATTCATTGCTTTTTCTTCTCGTTCAATGTAGCCAGGTGGCAAATTTTCAACATTTCCTGGACCTTCGATGGATGACTTATCTTGGAATGTAGCGTCCAGCGTATGTGCATCGGAGAAATGCGGGAATCAAACAATCAACGGCATTTGATAGGAATTTAATAGCTAATTGTTGATTGTGTGGCTTAATTAGATAAGTCCACATATTGTCCCAAGATATTGTTTTTAAAGCTTGTTGATCCGTTGACTTTTATTCATTATTTCTTCTTTCCATACGCAATCGGTTTCTTTAACTTTAGGTAAAGCTGCACGGAACACAATACGAAATGAGATTAATTGCATACAAAGTTGTCATTGATAAATTGTGTTATATTACCCATCATGCTTCTAGCTCTTGATATAGCTCTCGGTCGTGATAAACAAGCAAGCGAAGGGAACATTTATAAAAATTATGAACTCGTGATTCATTATTTATTGATTAAGTATAACATTTAAATGTTTTCCTTGGGTCACACTCACGTATTCAAAAAGCAGAATCATAAACCAATTTTGAATTCTTTCGATGTGATGAGTGTATAGTGTATTGAATATCAATCTCATTGGAAGTATTCAAATGGTACATAGATATCACAATAAAGATTTCTTTGATTGCCGATTGCGATTACAAACTTCTCAGATTTCCGATTGTGATGGCGGTATATCGCATCGGGGAGTTTCAATCGAAAAGAATTATCAAGGACCATCTCCGATTTCCGATTGCGATATGGTGGGGTCCATCACATAGAGATTTTTTAATTTAAAACGTTTACTTTTCCTTTGTAATGAGTTCTTATAATAAAGCGCATCGCATCGGGAATTTCTCAATTTGACTACAAAGAATTTAAAAAGTGCTCCGATTATGCGATTGTGATTGATCGCATCGCATCGAAAAATATGTAAACAAAATGTGTAACTTTAAATCCTTTGCAATTGGCGATTTGCGATTGAACTAATCGCATCGGAGTTTTGAGCATGTATGTAAAACTTTTTTCTTAATGATTTATCCGATTTCCGATTGCGATTCTTGTTCATGAGACTTGTTTTTTTATAATTGATTTATTTTATATGACAAAGTCTTTTATATTTGATCGGATTCGGAAGTTTTGAATGTTGTATTTTGTTTGTACACACTTGGTCATAAAGATATGCACTAAGTCTTTCAAACAATGAATTTTATTTCTAAGTCTTTTATTTCTATATGAAAAAAAAAGAAAAAAAGGGACCCTATTTCTAATTGAATTTTATTTTTTAAAATTTTGAAAAAGGGAGGGTTGTTTGTACGGTACAACACCCCCATATTGTTATTATTGTGCCCTTAAATTATTATTGTTAGGTCGGCTAGGATTACATTGTGGCCCCATGGACTCCTATATATAGAAAGGAGGTTTTGTAATTTGAATCATCCGGGAATTGTTCATTCATGTAATGTATTGGAGGTTGCCCCCCTCTAAGGCGTTGATATCTCTTTTGGAGCTGGTTTCACAACAATATTTCAACAAACGGATAGAGATATGACAAGCATCGATGAGACTATCGGGAAATGGCGAAAAGGGGGATATAAAATTAAAGTCTTGAATCGAGCACAGGAAGGCAGTCGATAGGATTTCTTCGTGGGGATATGGAAAGAAGCAGAAACCCACGAATTTTTTAGAGAAGAAGAGAAGGAAGTAACCCGGGTATGGAAGGTGATAATGGAAAATATTCGGGAAACGGTCTTATCGAGCAATGGGCGGGATGAATATTGGCGAGGTGACTAGTAATGAGAGTAGGATTTTGGCTAAGCTCAACTTAAAACCCCAAATGCTAGCAAAAATCATTATGGAAATTCAAACCCTGAAGGAAAAACCTTTTAGACGGCTTTTAGTTCCCAAAAGTGGGATTTACGGAAACTAAAATTATGATGGAGCTTCAAAAAGACCCGGGGCAAGCGGGAATAGGGGGTTATTTAGGAACTTTTGAGACTTAGTTTGCGAGGTTGTTTGCAATGGAGGTTGGATTTGCCATGAACAACGAAGCGGAACTAATGGCGGTAAAACAAGGGTTAGCAATTGCGGTCGGGAGAACTACCAAAGAGTTATCGTTGAAGGGGACTCAATAATGGTAACGAGTGTATTGCAAAAAACTTCAATAAGGAACCCCATGGGATAAAATCGGTGAGAGTTGGCGCACGGCTAGATTGATTCAAGAGATTGGACAAATTATCTAGGAAATTGGTTATGTGATCCCCTTGCATGTCCGCGAAAAGGAGGGAATGAGGCTCACGGATTACTTAGCCAGCTGGGGCTACAAGAATGAAGGCGGACAACTAAACATTAATCAACACCATCCGAAATGGAATGTGGAGCTACATTCGTTACAGATTATCCTAGAAAGAGATAAAAAATATGGCCAATAACCCCCGATCGGGGAGTGCCACGGTGGAACAAATGACGGGAGGTCGGTGCCATGTGAGCGTGCACACGACCATCCATCATAGTTAATAAATGAGCGTAGGATGTAATGTACTTGACATTCTTCAAGGTAATGGCAATTAAGGAAACAACGGCTAGACAACAATGCATGTTAGAAAGGATTGGGGAGCCACGGCGAGAGCGGAGAAGGATAACAAGGGCATAGAAGGAAGGCATTCGGTTGCCGGTTTGAAGATTTTCCGGGACGAAGCGAGAGGAAGTTGTGGAGCAATGTAGTTGTCAGAGCAAAGTGGTATGTAATGGCCTTCGTTACCTTCGTTTATCAATTCTACTGCCATAATAATTGAAGATACGAAGTCATGGTAACATTGAATGTAGTAAAGCTTTGGTTTGTTTTTATAATGGGGTATTATGTCGGTCGGGTCGACTTCATAGTTCTTACGGTTTAAAATGCAATGAAGGGTTGAGCATTCCGAATGATAAGGAAATTGAGCCTTGTTTTTCACGGCCCCTCCATAGGAAACTACCCTCTATCATGTGCTAAGTCTAAATTTCAAATTCTAATTGGTTTCCATCTACGCAACGGTTTTCAATTCGACAATGCATTCAATTTGTATGGTCTTAGTATGGGAAACTCTCTGTCTTGCTTCGAAGAAGAACTTAATAATCCTCTGCAATAGTTTTAAGAAGGGTTCTATGGAAATTCTCTGTGGCAAGTCGGTAGATTTGAGTATAATTTTTCCTACTGTTTAAAATGTATGAGAACACATCTCATGGGGTCGGGAAACCAAGGACACCTTCACACTGTTAGCGAAAATTGAACCTCTTCCCTCACTTGTCAAAATAGGTCCACTGTATCCGGGTTGCCGCTTGTCGGAGTCTTTCTGCGCACAATTTTGTGGTAGTCGTAATTGGTATTTAATAACGGGATTTTGTTATATTGGAAAAATGCAATTTCTTATATGTAAAAAAGGTCTCATCCCAGAAGACTACATGACCAGTCACTCTCACCAAACATCATTCTAGTAGCTCGTCGAAAGAATGAGTCTCCACCTAACATTATTGGAGTAAATGACTCTACTCTTGATTGCCCGGAACTATTGTATTAATTTTTATTACGCCATATACGGGATTATCTTATATTATTACAAGCATATCACTCTGTCAAGTTATCATGGCAAGAGGTCAACTTGGGAAACGAAAAGGAGCGAGATAGAGGCAAGCGAGAAAAAAAACAATCCGGTATGAGAGGGCCCAAGTAAGCATGGGAGGAAAACCCATAAAGAAGTTACGGAAAATATTGCTTGATCTCTACGAAGGTGGCAACTCTGCTCAAATTCGTAATGCCATTCATGGATGGAAAAGGGAAAGTTCCTATGATGATGAAGACGTCAAACAACATGAGGCCACCTTGGATTTCCCTTGTGACCCGGCAGAGTACTAGAGGAAGGGTATCATTGTTCCATTAATCTATGAACACTTACTAGAAACTCAAATGTATCTTGGCAAAGGCCATGGCGGGCATGCGAGAAGCTGCGGGTAATCGATCAATGCTATCGAATTTCGGCGATTAATAAGGATATTCAAGAAATTGCGAGGTCTCAATACCATCCGTAGCAAGGATTGGGAGGATCGAACGTCAACTCCAAGGGATGCGGCAAGTTGAGATGCCGGGATCACTTGCCGAGGACACGGCTCCAATAGATTCTTCGATGGGTGAAATTTATGTTTACTAGTTTTTAATGCTTTTGCGAGAAAAGCTTTAATAGTTGTTGTTTAAAATGTAGTTATTATGGACATAGTAAAGTAGTTCTAGCGGAAAGTAGAAGGAAAAAACAATACCAATACGCAGTTTGGAATTTAATTCCTTCGAGTGGAAAAACGAGACTCGGTTTCCTTCGGGCGGAGTTGAGCCTATTTCAAGCATAATTAAGCTGTATAGCTTACTTTTTTGATAAATAGAAAATAAAAAAAACTCTCACAGAAATTTAGTTACAATATTTTAAAATAATCTCTCCAATTATGCAATCTAGCCACTAAAAAATTATATTTAACCACCCATCATGTTCCAAAATTCACTCGCCTTTTACATGCTCCAAACGATGTATTGACTTATATGGACCGATATCTTGCAATATCCGTGGTTGCTCCACTCGCCACGTTTTGATGACTATTCAATTTTATTTTTTTCTCACCGAAATTGATACGAGCGAGAATTTCAAAGGTCCGCAACAAGTGAAACGCTTCCATCCCCTTGAAAGACTCTACATTACATGGCTTGGCAGCGAGTGTTGGAGATTTATGAAAAGAAGATACGGTGGAGTTTTTCAAAGATGTTATAAGTGATGTTTGATCCACTTGTTAGCTACTCATACGCATGGGTATTATAACTCGGACTTGTGTCTACTGCCACATGGCTATGTAGATCCGGTAGCCCATCTGCATGGGCATGTGTAATGTTATAACCTAGACTTTATATCTACGCCACGTACCCATGTAAATCCGGTAGCTCATACGCATGGTGATGTGTAATACTATAATCCAAACTTTATATGGTTATATTGCAAATTTTGATTGGAGAAACATGAGAAACGAGGGAAATTAATCTTAGCCGGAAGGCATTTTTGAAAAAAAATATGAAGTTATGTGGAGTTTTAGTTATATAGATTAAGTATTTTTGTTTTTAGTGTGAGAAATTTTATATAATTTAGTTGTCAAATTAGTAGTGGGGATAGTTATTATTGGTCATGTTATCCAATAATATAAATTAAACTATTTTATTTGGAATTACTTGTGGTGGCCCCTAAAGAGAAGGCTAGATTTTCATTTATGCATATGCATGATATATTAACTTGTTTCCTTAAGTTAAAGAAAAAACAAATTCTTAGTGAAACATGAAACAAAAACAATTTTTAAAACATACTCCAAATTCAAATATAAAAAAATATTGTCTATTTAACATATATTTTTAAATATATAAATAAATTTTATACTTATAAAAACTTAAAATATTTAAACTATATAAATTTTACAATTTAAATAAATTATCAAATTATCTAGATCAAAATTCACATAAATTATAATCAAATATACATTTACATTGTACTTTTTTTATCAGACCACCTTATAATCAACTATACATTTACATTGTATTTTTTTTATCAACCACCTTGAGCATATAAACATTATGTTATTCAAAAGAAATACCAACACTATATTAAATAATAATACATATAAAATGCAGGGGGTTTTGGATAGAAGTTGTGTTGGGGGTTCCCATGTTTTGGAAAGGTTGGCGGTACCAAAAGATGAGACAACATCAAACCACTTTCGGGACCTTAGGATCTAGCCCTCACGGGTCCGGAGAGGGATCTCTCTATGATTTTCAAAGGTATATGTCTTGGAAGTTTCAAAGGTTAAGATATTAGGCTAGTTATAAGGCTCGGGGTTTGTTCGTTTGATTGTTTTCTTGAGTTTCTTGGTTATCGGGAAGGAAGGATTCAAAATAATACAAGGATGAGCAAAGAGTATTTTAGGCAAAGGAGAGATAATTCCGAGGGAACATTTCAAGACCATTGGGCAATGGAGTCAGGAAAGGGTTTACTTGCTATTTAAAATGCGGGCTTTTATTTGGGCTAGTCATCTAAAGCATTGGATCTTAAAGATGATAGTATGGTATGGGATGGTAGAAAGAAAGTGAAAGCAAGGAAACCTCCAAGGCGACCTTTCAGAAATCAGATCCAGGGACAGGACATGCCATTGGACAACCTGTGATCCGAAACCTGGAAGGCTAACTCTTCAAACAAGGAACATAAAATATTTAGAACACAAAGTTTAAAGACTTGATATCAGAGAGAGACTTTGAAATCTCAATGCTTCAGCCTCCAGATTAAGGGAACTTAGAAAGGTTCAATTAATTGAAAAGGATCCTAGTGAGATAGAGACAAAGTTCTAGACCTCCCAGTGTTCCCAATTCATTCAATTAAATCCTAACAAGAAAATCTAAAGACAGATTTCATTAATTCATACATCAGCTAGCAATATATCAGACCACTCCACTGGTTAAATTAACTTGAAATCAGTCCTCAGATAACACATACAGAAGAAAACATTGAAGGCAAGGAGAGCAGAAGCATAGGGTACCTAACAAGGGTAAATCCTATGCAAGATTTCTGATGCAAGCCAGTAGAAATGAAATGTAATGAACTACAAGGTAAAACAAACATAGAGATAGAAAAACATCACCACTGCTTTAAATCAGGATCCAAAGAAATGTGCTTGTCATATTAAAGAGCAACACCAGTCATGTACAACATTGCCAACAACTTGATATTCATCCTGAGAACATCTTCCTCAGCCTATCTTACAAATTTACACAGAGACTATGTCTCAAAAGAAAAAACTTGCAATTCTCTGATAGATGATCAACAACAACCTTTACGATCAGTTCCTTTGTGAATTTTATAGCTGAAAGAGGAGCAGAGGAGGTAGGTCAAAAACTAAATCTAGCATTAAAACTCAAAAGGGAAGAGGGCCGAAGCCTCATTCTGTCTTAAATTCTGGGCATTTATCTCTGGTACTCTTTGGATGAAAGAGTGGTCTTCGTCAGGCTGCAAATTTACTCCAGGTATGTCTTTGATGTACTTGCTGTAGCACTTTTGCAATACTCTGGTGAACTTAATCAAAATAGGTCAATAATTCAGGTCTGCCATACTGTGTAACAAATGCTTTTGATCTCATAGGACTGTTGTCAGGGGGGAAAATTCTCATGGACACTACGTAAACTGAAACAATAATGAGTATTGTGTCCTTTCTCAAGAGGAGATGTTCTGCTGATATAAACACCCTTATGATATGGTTTTCTGTGCATTGGACCTTCTGAGCGATCCATGGGGTCTTCGATCTGGTTGTATAAATTTGAATAACTGATATATTATTCACCGAGATTCTCCTGATCACACACTATTTTATCTTCATGCATAATACAGAATCTCTTCTACCATTGATAATTATATGCGGAAATAAAATCAATTGCATGCACACATTAAAACCATTAAAATTCACACATATGAACACAGTATGTAATGGGAAAGCTTAAAGCTGAAAACCCCCAACTATCTGTATATTATATATGTTGTAGATATCATGTAACAATCATCATACAAAGCTCCTCACAAGCTCTTAGTATAATCTCCACTTTCTACACACTAATCAGGCCCGATCTTGCAAATCCCATGCACCGATCTTTGCCAGCCTTTAGCCTACCTCTATTGCGCAATCCCTGCTGAAGAATGCCTCTTGATGAGAATGTTTTCCCCAGCCTTGCTCACGCAGTATTTATAGGCATCTCTACTAAGTGTTGGATGCAAATCATGCATCACTTATAGTCACAACTGATAGTCACACTTGCCCTTTCACCTATCTTTGCACTGGTCTCCACTGAAACTGTCCATGCACTGAAGTTAACTGATGTATTATTTAGTTGATTAATGAGTTTATAATTAGTGAATTAATTAATAATTAATTCACACCACTCTCACTAATTGTATCAATTAGTTAAACTAGATACAAATAGCTCAACTATGTTTAGATTAGTTAAACTGAACCAGCCTCTAAATTATTGGATTAAGGCTCACAGGCCTTAAGATCACTGCTTTTTTCTGATACTCTCTACCGCTCCATTCCTATATCTGTCAGTGAAATCTATGCTTTAATGGCTCTGGAAACGTTTTGCAGAGTTTAACTCGGCTCCTTTAATGAAAATCCTGTCATAACACCTTCCCAAGCCTTTCTCCATAATTTCAGCCCCTGAAAATGGTCCTTTCCTACGTCCTATGCCACTGTAACTGTGACTGTGAACATGGCGGTCATCCATCACCCGTACCCTGCAAAACACACAAAAATCGTCAAGAAATCCATGCTGGAGGGGGATGGACGCTTTGATGGCCTACGAAATGATGATGGAACTATGGAGGATTGGCGAAAAATGCAGTGGAAGGCTTGCAGAATGGTGGTGCATCATGGTGGAAACAGTGGGAATGAACGCAAAATGACGGGAAAAAAAGGGAAATGGACTAATTATAGACTAGGGGTGGCAGAGAACACGTGGCGAAAACCTGGAGGACAGGTGGCGCAATACCAAGAAAATGGGAGAAAGCGATGAAAATGGGTGAGGTGGAGTACTGGCGGTGGGACCGGTCAAATGTGGGGGCGATCTAATCTGGACCGTCCGATCTCAGGAGGAGATCGACGGCTAAAAATGCATCGGAGGGCAACATATGGTGGGCCAGGGGTTTATTTGCTTTGGACTATCCCCCGTGCAACTTCGTGGCACGATCACCATTAGATGGACAGCTCCAGATCGGACAGTGTACACGCATATCGCACCAGGTCCACGGCTGAATGTTAATGCGCGATGGGGGCCATTTTTCAAATAGTGCACAGAGCCATGTGTCGTACGGTGAATGGCATCTCTCCGAAATGAAAAATACCGCCCACCTTCCAAAGGCGGTGCGATAGAAATTGGAAGTTTTCTGCACAGTGTTTTGGCGCGGGGACCACAAGGGCGGATGAACTACTGACCATCGATTTGTAGATTAAACAGATGGTGGATATGCAATCGGGTGGTGAAAGGGGTGGGCGACGGTCGCTATGGAGCTTGCGACGACCGTCCAATCTGTATAGATCGACTGTTCAAAATGCTCCCGATACACATTTGCGATAAGTGCTTTCGGGTTAGCGCCAGGTTCTAGCGCCCGGGTCACGTGGGGAAACAATTTTGGGGGCTGGCCAAAGGGGGCTAGGCTCTCATATATGTTAAAATATGGGTTTTCGGTCCTTTTTAATGGGATTTGAGGCTAGGAAAGGGTAATGATAGAGGGAATAAGGGTTTTTTAAACCAAACAAGGGGTGTGTGTATGGTTTAGAGGGGATTTTGGGATGGTTTAGAAGGACTAGGGGAGGGGTTTTGGGGTGAAAGGGAGGCTTTGAAAAAGGAGACAAAGGGATGAAATGGAGAATTCTGCAGGCGTACAAGGGGCAAATGAAGGCCTTTTGGAGCACAATTTTTCATAATTAGTGAGGCTTATTGACTTAAGAACAACAGAGGGAAAAAATCAAAGGGCAGAGAGCATGAAGAGGCTTCAAGGATGATGTGTTTTCAGGGGAAATGCATTCCTTGAAGGCTCATAGAACTAATTAGCTCCTTGTTTTCTTGTCAAAAAATTCATAGGGGGCTAACAATGGCTCCACATGGGGATGGCTTCTTCTTGAAGGAGTCAAGAATTCAGAAAATGATCTTTGGAGTAGGCCAAATGCCTGCTGCTTGAGCCATCTTCATTCTTTGATTCTGGCTGCCACACACATGATAGATCATCAGAAACAATCCCAAACAATCTACCTACACAAAATATAATCCTAACATTTTTTCTTCCAGGGTGCATTTGGACTAGCAGACCCTTTGCATCATTTATTTTTTACAAACAAGAAAATAAACCTATTCTATTTCTACCCTTATTTCTCCATGAGAACAGATTAAGCTGTTGGCCTCATATGTTTCTCTACCTAATCTAACATCTGCTGGGGTTAAATTGTCCAACAGATTTCTTCTCTACATTCTACAACAGAAATTTAAAAATAGTCAAACTAGGATTAGATAGTCTAGTTTGCTGTGGATCCAAGGCATAAATACAGTTGCACATGGACAAAAACTTGCAGAAAACTGAAACAAAATCTTGAAGGCTTGAAATCTGAAGTTTAGAAGCATCCTTCCTTTCTCTGTGACTCAAGTTTTGAGCTTCTTAGAGTCACTTTCTCTTCTTCATTTCAGCTCTGGTTTTGGGCATGCTAGAGCTGATCCTTTTCTTCTTTGTTGGCTTAGGTTTTGATCTTGTTAGAGCCAATATTTTGCACCTCAGAGGTTCATGTTTTGAGCATGTCTGAACCTCTCCTTTCTCTCTGTTTTTTTTTTTTTTTTTTGGAACATTTTCTCTTTTTTCTTGAAAACATAACACAACAATGGTATTTACAATGGAAATGGAAACTGGAAATTGGAAATTAGCAGAAGTAGTGTTTGAGCATCCTGCCATTGACAAGACCCCCAAACAACTCTGTACCATCTAGTTATTGTATAAAAAAGGCATTTGGACCCACAGTGGCTTGGATGATGTATGGACCTTGCCACAAACTGTCAAACTTGCCGTGCTTTCCTTTGTCCTCTCTCCTCGAGTCCCACTTCAGAACTTTATCTCCAATTTTGAAATCTGAAGCTTTGGTTCTTTTGTCAAACAACTTCTTTATACTTTCTTGAACCTTCATAGCTCTATTATAGACCTCTTCCCTTGTTTGCTAGAGATGAATTGTTTGGTTTATCCTTCTCACCATGTTGTCTTCCTCTGTCTGGATTTCTTGGACAAGTTTAATCACTGGCACTCCAAGGCTAGTAGGAAACACTACTTCTGTTCCATAGAAAAGCTGGTATGGTGACATGCCTATGGATTTCTTTGTTGTAATCCTGTCAGCCCACAGGGCATGCACTAACTTATTACGCCATGACTTTTTATTTTCTTCCAGCAGCTTTTTGATGATGGTAACCAGGCTCTTGTTTGATGATTCAACTAAGCCATTACCTTGTGGGTAATAGGAAGTTGAATGAACAAGTGCTATTCGATACCTGTGACAAAAATCAACCATTTTATTGGATCCAAAAGAAATAGAATTATTAGTGATTACTTTTCTTGGGGAACCAAACCGAGAGAGGATATGGCCTTCTAGGAACCTAATGATGACTGAATCTGTGGAATTCCTAGTAGGTATGGCCTCTATCCACTTAGTGAAGTAGTATGTGGCTGTTAAGATCCATTTGTGTTGTGCAGAAGAAGCAGGATGAATTTATCCTATGAAATCTAGACCCCATTGCATAAATGGACCTTCAAGAGTGATGCGTTGTAAAGGGAGGGGTAGGAGATTTCTTTTTTCTTCAAAAATCTGGCATTTGTGGCAGGAAATTATCATTTTATGGATGTCATTGAAGAGTGTAGGCCAATAGTAGCCAGTTCTGAGTATTTTTTTAGCGGTGGCTTTCCAGTTCATATGGCCTCCACACTCTCCTGCATGGAACTCTTGTTGAATTCTCTCTTCTTTAGTTTTAGGCAAAAATTTAAGCAATAGGCCATTGGCATTTTTCCAATATAAGCATTCATTAAGTATGCAATAGTTTCTAGCCTTTAGCTTTAGAAATCTGGCCTGGGTCTTTGACAGTTCAGGAGGGGCATTGAGGTGTGTAAGCACATACAGAATGTTAGAATACCAAGGAGAGCTCTGAAACCTCTCCTCAACAATGGGATCTGGCAATCCCTCCTGCTCATCCAAGGAATCTACCATGTTAATGTCAAGGGCTTGTAGATTTGATTCAGCCATTAGCTGAGCTAAGCCCTGGCCTTTGATCAGTTTGGTGGGTTTTATCTCAAGGTCATACTCTAAGATCATAGCAATCCATTTTCCCCTCTTTCCATCTAGGTCTTGGGACATGATGTCTTTAACCACTATATTAGGCACATAGGCTATGGTGTGGGAATGCAGAATGTACACCCTGAAGTATTTCAAGGCCTTTACCAAGGCATAGGCCTGTTTTTCCATTATGTTGTATTTGAAGGGTGCATCTCTCAATGATTTGCTGAAGAAAGAAATGGGATGTTCCATTACCTCTAGATTTTTCTACAGTAGAACTGCAGCCACAGTATGCTCGGAGGCAAATGAAAAGATCAGGAAATATTTTGAGAAATCAGGGCTGATTAGGACAGGAGCTCGGGTGAGTGCAAGTTTAACTGATTCAAAAGATTTATTAGCTTCAACAGTCCACTTAACTCCTACACCTTTCCTTAACATGTTTGTCATATTCCTAAGGTGTTCAGCTAAATTGGGAATAAACCTCCTGAGGAAGTTGATTTCCCAAATGAAGGACTGTAACTCCTTGATGTTCCTCGGGTGTCTGATTTGTAGTATTCCCTCAACTCTTTTTGGGTCTATCATAATCCCCTTCTCAGATATGATGTGGCCAAAGAGCTTACCTTCTTGTAGCCCAAATATAGTCTTTTTGGGATTTAATGACAAACCGAACCTTCTACATTTTTCAAACACTCTTCTCAGGTGTTCTAGGTGTTCTTCCTCAGTCTTGGAATAGATCGTTATGTCATCCAGATAGATGACAATGAAGTGTCCTATTTCATCTGAAAAGGCTATGTCCATTGCTCTTTGGAAGGTTGCACCAGCGTTCATCAGTCCAAAGGGAATTTTTACATACATAAAAGTGCCCCATGCAGTGGTAAAGGCTGTCTTGAGTTAGTTTTCTGGGAGTACTAAAACTTGGCTGTAACCTGAAAAACCATCTAACAGGGAGATCCACTTTGAGCCTACTAATTTCTGAAGAATGTGTTCGATTTTTGGCAAAGGATAATTGTCTTTGAGTGAGGCTCTGTTAAGGTTCCTGAAATCTATGCACAGTATGATCTCTCATGTTTTCTTTCTCATAGCCACTAGGTTTGAGACCCAATCAGAGAACCTCACAGGAACTATTATGTCAGCCTCGTACATATTTTTAATCTCTTTTTCAACTGCAGGAAATTGTTTTGGGTTTATTCTGTGGAGTTTCTGTCTGAAGGGCTTCTGATTTTCTTTCAAAGGTATTTTGTGCTAAATAATGTTTGTGTCAGGGACTTGGCCAGTTTAATCATCTTGGGTTCGTTTAAAGAATTTATTTCTGTGTTACAGGGTGCTTCTTCCTCGTATGAGGGCTCTTCACTTAGGCAACTATCATCAGATTTCGATTATGAATCAGAAAACTCAAACTCATTCCTGCCTACCAGGAAATCTTCAATCTGCTTTTCTCCTTCAAAAACTTGCCAATATTTTTCGTTGTCCGGCACTGCAGGTTTTAATTTGGTCTGAATGATGATCTTTTGGTCACTGGGAGGCTTATGATACGAACTAGCCATGCAGGCTAATCCATTTGCAATTGCGTTCTGACTCCTAGGGACAAACACCAGTTCGTATTCTACAAAGGTTTTCAATAGATCCATAGCGTCATTCCTGTACGATCTTAGCCTAGGATGTTTTGTTGTATATTCACCATTCACTTGTTTAATGATCAGCTCAGAGTCTCCATGCACATTTATCCTACGGACTCCTAATTTTCTCAACAGATTCAAGCCCAGGATAAGAGCCTCATACTCTGCGATGTTGTTTTCACATTTGAATTTCAAGTTACAGGAATGACTCTCTGCGTAATCACTCTCTGTGTTATGTACCCACACTCTTTCTCCTGCAGTTCTCTTGGTGCATGACCCATCGAAATTCATTTCCCATAAAGGTTCTCTCTTGGGCTTAACATCATTTCGTTCTTGGTGTGGTGCATGGGCTTGCAGAGGGTGACTAATCAGTTGACTGCATTCTATTTCCTTTTCACTCCGAGTCTATGTTTCAGTGCACTGTCCAAAGTTTTCTACGTCATTTTCTTCCGAGTCTAGAGTAGTCATTATGTTAAAGTCCATGGGATATGTTTCCTTGTTTGTATCTCTGTTTTTGAATTCTGGCCCTTCTAAGGATTCATCATTGCAAAGGATGAAGGAGTCAAGATCCGTGTGTACAGATTATAAAGGTGAATTTTCAGGTTTTTCAGGGCTACTGACCAAGAATTTCATTTGTGCCTCTCTATACAGTCTTCTAAGTTGGTTGAAGATAGGGATTGTGGCATATGCCCCATCCATCTACATTGTACCTTGCAGCTTGGCTCCCCATGACCTTGAAAGTAACATGCCATATTTAGGTGGCACATCTGCCACTACAACATCCATGACCATGCATTTGGCTAGAATCTGGGTTAAGTTCACACATAAATCTTTGATTAGGCCAAGGCATTTTACCCTGTTGGAGTCAAATGAATAAAGGTATTTATAGGGACAGGTTATCTCTAGGCCTAACCTTTCCATAACTACCTTAGGCATCAAGTTGTGTGAGGCCCCAGAGTCATGCATTGAGTTGTGAAGGATCTTGTCGTGGATACTGAGACTGATATAAAAAGGGGGTAATACCCCTTCCTAAAACTTTCCTTCTATCTTTGGACCAAACAGAAGGGCTGGTTGATCATCACTCAGATTTACAGTGTCACTGTTTTCACCTAGATTTAGTGCTTTCAAAATTTGGCCTTTATATACGTCCTGAGTGGCCAACTCAGAGAGTGGGACAAAGATTTTAATTTTTGCAATATCACTCTCCAAATTGAAAGTGGACTGACTCTTTGGGATGTTCAACTCTGTTTTGTTAGCCACCACCTTGGTGGCAGAAGCAGTGGGTTGATTCTCACTATGTACAGGCTTAGGAACTTTTTTATCAGGAGCACTAACTGCAGTGCTAGTGCTGCTAGTTGGTTGACTTTGTTTATCAGTGTTTTGGTTGTCTTTTTCTTCGTTTCTCCCAGAATTCTCAACTACTGATTTGTTACTTTCAGCAGCTGCTCTAGAAGTTTTCTCAGGACTTTTCTTGATAGTGACCTGAGAAGCTTTGGGTTTGGAATTATCTAGGCTATTTTTGTTTCTAAGTTCATACTGTTCTCTGACCTACATGATGGCATTTTCAAATCCAAGTATGTAATCCTCAGATTCCAATCCTTCCTCACTCCAATATGAGGGTGAGGGTTGATCTTCTTCTACGGAACAGTTGTGGATTGAGCTTTCCACCTCAAACATGTTTATTGTGTTTCCCTCAGACTTTTCTATGATTCCCTCATCTTCATCGAGAAATTTCTCTTGGAATGGAGGAATAACTTGCTGATCTGATTCTCTTTGTCTGTTGGGAGTGGTATTATTTCTTCTAAAGTTATGGTTTTGGTTCTAGTTTTGGTTTCTGTTTTGATTGCTAACTGTGACAACCATTTTTTCCATCATTTGTTGTAGCTTTTCCATGTTTTTGGATAGACGGTCATAATTGGTATCAGATGTGGAAGCTACAGTGTCATCTCTATATGTTACCCTTTTTTCAGCTCTCAATCTTGCTTTCTTCTTAATCAGGTTAGCTTCTACACTCACTGCTCCTTTTTGCATGTCTTCCAATGTGTTGTACTCTCTCTCCCTAAGCTGGTGGGCCATGTCAGCATCAAAACCTTCAGGGTATTTCACTAAGGCCAAACCTTGGGGAGGTTTCATGTGAGGAGGAAGAGCATTGTAAACACTGTTAAACCTTGTAGAGTAGTCATGGACACTCTCTCCTACGTTTCTTTTAAGGTTCTTGTATTCTGTTAAGATCTGGAGAGGGTTGGCCTTAACTTCCCATTTGTTTATGAAGGTCTGATATAAAGTAGGAAGGTCTTGGATACTATTAGGAGGTAGGCCTTTGAACCATTTCTTCACATCACCTCCTAAGCTCTGGGCAAATATTCTCATTTTGGCTGTATCATCATCTATCTCCATGTAGTCAAAAGAATCTTCCATCCTATCTACATGGTGTTGAGTTGTGGTGGACTCTTTTGCAGCGAAGTGTGGGATCTTTGATTGATAATCGTTGGGTAAGGGCACTAGAGGCTAGGGTAATACCAGAGGTGCATACCAGGCTGCCATGATGATGTTCTAAGGAGGTAAAGGGTTGGCTTTTGTTACACCATTTTTTGGTCATCTAACCTATTATCATTAGATGGACCTAAGTACACCATGTAAGACCAATTTTACCCTAAGTAAAATTTCCTTCACTATGTTAAATAACTTAATAAACCACATTTATTAGGTTGTTTATGGTCTAAACAGGAAACTCCAAAAGGAAATATTAAACAAACCTATATTTGTTTGATTTTCCTCATGGAATAATTAATTAAACCATAATTTAATTATTATTCCAAGTCATGTTTAACCCAAAAACAAAGAAATTAATTAGATAAACCTTTATTTATCGTATTATTTTCTAGGAATAATTATTTAAATCTTATTTAGATAATATTCCTTGTTAAATATGACCAAATCACCCACAAATAATTAAATAAATCATTATTTATTTGATTATCTTCTAACCACTTCCTTAAAAAGATAATAAATTATTTATTTATTTATTTTTGACAAATCAAGGGATTTGACCCAAGTCAAATACCTTTTCCCTCCAACAAATATAATAAAATATTCCATAAAAGGTGGATCTAGATTTGGTTAACATTATTTTAATCATGCACCAAGATCTAGAATGACCCAATAATTTGTTATAAATAGGAGGGTTTTTCCCATCATTCTTCACCTTTTTTTGCCTATTAGATCACTCTGGATCTATACACTTGGTCCCATTTTTCCATCATTTGCTGTGTGAGCTCCCATTGAGCTCTATTCTTTGCATTGGGTTTTCTACACCAACAAGAGAGAGAAATATTAGATTTGAAGTGCTGAGGACTTCCAAGAACCCATCCCACTGAGGAGAATTGGATACGCCTTCTTGTTTTCCTCCCAGGTGCCCAATTAATACAAAAATTCTTTCAAAATTTGTTCTTGTCTTGTCTATTGGTATATGGAGCAAACCCTTGTTTTTACTGCTTAATGTCTTTCCATGCATAGATCTAGTTTTTTGTAGCTCTTTTCGATCAACTAACTGCGTATCCGAAGATATTGCGCCTAATTTCTAAGGTTAGGCTATTAGTTATGTGAAGGCTAAAGTGGTAGCTCAACGTACACTTCACAAAGGATTCATACTAACAAATGGCGACTCCACACGGTTTTAAATTAATGCATCTCACAAGCCATATTCCTCGATATCCAAATTTCTTTCTCGCACTTAGGTTTCTTTTCGTTCGTTTTTATTTTTCCTATTTTTATGTTGTTTTTCTCACATAAAACCCTAAAACATTAAAATTTTTAACTTCCTGTGTTTCGGCCCTATTGCGTGTAAGCGATATCAACAAGAATCAGATTTTACATCTTTATCAAAATCATTGAGACAACCTAATGGGAGGTCGCATTCTTCACCCAAAAATCACACTGATCTCTATAGGGTCACACTTTTCAAATTCTTCGCGACTCCGGTACCGAAATTGTGTCGAACCCGTGGACTCCGCCAATTTTTCAGTGGTTTTTCTGCAATTTTTCTAGGTTTTGCTGAAGCTTCTATCAAGGTTTTCCAGCCTCTGTCTCAGCCCACTTTGACCTAGTTCTGATCTATTTTTACTCATCTAAGTGGGAACCTAGCCCCCTAGGGCTTCAGTACCCTCCACTTTTGTGGAAGAGTTTTAGCTGTTTCAGCCGTCTATTTTTCAGAGTTTCAGCCTTCCCTTTTTCAGATCTGAAGCCTCCTCCTCTGATCCCTTTAAATCAGCCTTTCTTCCTTTCAAATCACCTCTTGTCGTTTTGTTTGGACCTCTCTTTAGGACCTCCTCCCTGTCCTTTCCGCTTTTTGCCGATTTCCTCCCTTTTGTCCAGCCACCTTGCCTCTGTCTCTTGGCTGTGATCTGCACCTCTTTTCAGCAGTTTTATCCTTTAGATCCCTATCCCTCTCGACCTCAGATCTATTGGCCTCTTTTCAGTGTGTTTTGACTAGATTTTTTCCCCTTTTTTAGACTAGTTTTGAGGGACCCGCCTTCTTGGGTTAGATAGATGCAATAGTAGCTGTTAATTTTCTGTTATTTCAGCATTATATACTGTTCTCTGCAGATTTATTTTCAGTTACGCAACACACTTTTTTCTTGCTCTCAAAATGAAAAGGGTTTTAAAAATTAAAATTAACGCACACCACACACTGACCCTAAGTGAAGAAGCGCCTGGTTAACACCGCCTGGAAAAGACTCTAAAATCAATTGTCACTACACCTTTTCTGCCCTTGACCTCATTTGATTCTGTCCCTTTCTGCCCTTGTCGGTTTCCTTCTTCCCGTCATCATTGCGCCCCCAAGACGCCTTTCCCGGAGACTTCTTGGCCTTCACCCTCAGTTTTCGGTCGATCGACCTGCTCCGTCCTACCGTCGTCGAGCCAGTCCTCCTCCGAGTCCGCACTCCGACTCTTCTTCTGATTCATTGGGTTCTCCTTCTCCTCCTGGTTCTCCCCCTGTCACCTTCACTATGTCTGGTCCAGGGCCTAATGCTAGTGGTGCTCCAGGCCCTAATGCCGGAACTACTACTAGCAGAACCGCCACAGGAACTACCTCGACCATACCCTTGTTGCCACGGCAGCCTCACCTCCCGATTTCAATCGGGCCGATCAATGACCCTATCCGCCACGATGTTGGTTGGCCTGCCATGCCAACCAAGCTCCCCTCCGACATCCCTAAGTTCGAAGGCCTTGCTGGAGAAGATCCAACCAATCATGTCCGATCTTTCCACATGTGGTGTTCCTCCAATTCCATTACCGATGACTCCATTCGTCTTCGTTTGTTCCAACGCACACTTACCAGCGAAGCTTCTAAATGGTATGTAGACCAAGCCACCTCTTCCCATACCACCTTTGCGACCATTGCCCAAGCCTTTTTATCTTACTTCCAGCTCCCTCTCCGATACGATACCGATACGTAGCTCTTGACTTCATTTAAGAAAACATCTTCGACCCACCTTTCCACCCATGTTCAGGAATGGCGACGTAGACGCAGCTTATGTCGAGCTCCCCCCTTCGAAGATCGGATCTATATGGACTGGTTCCTTCGCTCTCTCCTAGCTCCCACGGTGCTGTCGCCTTCCCATTTCCTTAAAACCGAAGAATCCGCCTCCCAAATAGCCTTGAAGACCCCATCGCATGCTCACCGTTATGTTTATACCGTTCTTCCCGACATCCCCAGGCCCGGTGGCGCTAACGCCCCGGGGGCATCTCATTCCGCCGACGGTATCATTGGAGCCCTTTCCCATCCATATGCTCAAACTCCTATGGGCTATGGTCTCCCTCACGGAGGGGCCAGCACCTCTAGCACTCTTCCCCCTCCCGGTAGCATGTATCCAGGATACGGCATGCCTCCTCCTGTTGCCCAACCTTCTGCTTACCTCAATGTTGCCCAACCTAACCATTACCCTTATCTGCAGCCTGGTGCGGCAGCTCCTCCAGCATATGCGCTTCCACCTCCCTTGCCTTTTCAACCCCAGCAATAGCACCTACAGCCCCCTCCAGGGAAAGTATTTTCACAGCAGGGCGCGACTAATCCCCCTTCTTCTCAAAGAAGGCAGAGAGGCAATCCAAATCAATCTGCCCCTGGTACCCATGGACCCAATCCTCAAGGTGTTGACCTTAACACTGCTAACCAGCAACAGGGCACTCAGCCCAAGCCGGACAGGCCGCTTCGCACAAATAAGCCTTGTTCGTGTTGCGGTGTTTATGGTCATTACACTCACGATTGTCCCCTCTTACCCCAGATGCGGCAAATGTGGGAGTCTCAAGCCACATTGCGCGGACAACACGCCTCCCCTCATGCTCCTCCTAATGTGGCCACTACTCAACCAGCTGTGTTTACTGATCCTTTCCCTCAGCAAGGATTCGTGGCTACCCAACCACCTGACGGGCGGGTCTCCACTCCACCTTCCATTTATGGTTCTTCCGATTACCAAATCCTCATGATGAACTCTGATCCATCCCTAACTGTCGACCTTCACCTTCAAACTCGGTCTTGCCAGTACCCCAAGCCTCCTGCTTAGTCTGCCCCCGAGCCTCCTTCTTTAGGTTCTCCAGAGCCTCTTTCGACATCCAGTGGCCCCTTACATATCCCTCAACCCAAAGTTGAGGTTCATACCAAGATTCCTAAGGGACCATTCCGTCAAAACGCTGCTTCCGATCGAGCTGCTCATTCGTATAGCATAGTAGATGATTTGGCGCAATCTCCTGCTGCCATTTCCACACTGGAACTCCTCCAGTCCTGCCCTTCCCAAAAGAAGGCTCTACTATCTGCCGTGGGCGCTGTAGATCCTGCTGATGACCAAATGATTGTTTTCGACGCCACTCAATCGAACCATCCTCCTCTTCCTCCTTCCGTCGCCTTCCAAGTCCCAGTCAAAATCTGGAACGCCAACGTCTCCCGGTGTATAATTGATGAGGGGGCATCCACCTGCGTGATGTCCGCTTCGGTTTGGAAGCAACTCGGATCCCCTGAGCTGGCCCCTTCCACGATCACCCTTCGAGCGTGGGACGGTCATGCCTCCCAGCCCATTGGATTGTTTCATAATTGTCCTATCACCCTCGCCGGTAAGACTGTTTGCGTTGACGTCGAAGTCATACACGCCCCGCTAGACTACAACATTCTATTGGGGCGAAGCTACACCTATGCTATGTCTGTTGTCCCATCCGCGGTTTTCCGCAAGATGTCTTTCCCCCATAATGGAAATATAGTCACCATTGACCAGTTGACGTATCATGAGCCAAAATCTCGGTGACCACCTCGGAGACTCCACTCATCTCTTTCCGTAGCCAATTTAGCCAACAAGCAAACTGTCGATTCCTTGACCAGTGTCTCCCCCAGCGTTTACAAAGATTCCTCCCTGCTTGGAACTTTACCTAACCTTCCCCCCCCTCCTATCACCGATCCCAGCTTATCGAATGTCTAGCAGACGGATGAAACGTCCCCGGTGCCGCCTAGCGGCCCGCCGCGCGGCCACTTTCCTCTCTCCTCCTCCGCAACCCGCTCCTAGCCATTCATCTCAGCCAGCCGGACCTCCTCCTTCTGGCCCTCCCCCTACAGCTGGTATCCCTGAACCCCTTTATCCTCTTAGATCGGTTCCTCCTGGCCTTAACCATCTCGAAGCCGTCCCTCCTGGTCATTACCCTGCTGGACAGATACCTTTCCTAGCTCCCCCTCCTGGAGTATATTCTGTCCCCGTCATGGCCACCCTCTCTCTCCCTAACCTGACCTTGGGCATACCGGTCTGGTACCTTGATCCCCCAGCCGCCACCCCTCCCGGTCACCCCAAACCCTACATGGCTTTGACACCGGTTCAACCGGTCCCCCTCGCTTCCTCCGTTGCCACTGTGCCCCCAGCACCTCCACAGGACCCTTCTCCTGTCGTGCCGGCTCCCAGGAAGAAAGGCAAAGCTCGCAAAGGGGCACCCAAAGACAAGACCACCACGACTGACCCGGCCCCTCCTCCACCCACAAAGCCTTGTGCCTTGTGTAATGTCGCCGGTCATGCCACCCATGCTTGTCCAGAGTTGCCCCGTATTCAGCCCATGGTTAAAGTCGCATTCCCCGAATCTACGGTCCCGGAAGCCTCCATTCCTTCTTCGTCCGTAACCAAGAACCCCAAGACTCTCCACACCAAAAAACCCTGTGCTTTGTGCGGTGTCCATGGCCATTACTCCCACCATTTTCCTCACCTGACGCATTACCGCGCCTCTTTAGAGGTAGTCCGAGAGTATGAGGTTGAACAAAATCAATCCGTCTCTCCCATACTCGCGCAGTATGCTTCGGGCCAGCCTGAGGATCCCCCCGCTCCCATCGACATTCCCCCCCCTGATGTTCAGATGGCAGAGTCCACTACGACCATTCTTTACCTATCCTCCTCTGCGAGACACTTGGAGCCCAGTCCCCCTGCATCCTCCCCTGTTGTTTCGCCTGACCCCCTCTTTTCTACCCATACACGAGATCACTCCACCCGTATCTCTGTTGACCTCTGCAGCCCGAGTCCTCGCCATACTTCCGATAACCCTCATATACCACCCTCTAGTTCGTATATGAGTCATAGTCATCCTGCTCCTTGCACTCCCTCCCGCAGTTGCCGCTCGATGTCTTCTGTACACTCACGCTGCCGTCATTGTCTCTCCTCCCCTCATTTGTTGTCTTGTAACACCATTCCGCAGGACCCCTCGTCCACACCCTTTATCAGTTATGCCGATGGTGCAAGTCATTACTCCCAGAATCTAGCCTCGGCAGGTTGGGCCATCTTCACCCCCTTGCATACCTTTGTTCTCTCCAACGGGGTCTGCATTGGTTCTGCCACCAACAATCAGGCCGAATATGATGCAGTGTGTGGTCTCTTAGCCGATGCCCTCTTCCATCGCATCCTCCATCTGCACGTTCGTTTGGATTCCCTACTTCTTGTCATGCAACTAAATGGTGTTTATCGTGTGCATAACCCTGTGCTATTTAGACGCTATTTACGAGTGAAACTCTTGATACGTGCATTTGAAACCATAACTTTCAACCATGTACCTCGAGAATAGAATCACTATGTAGATAGTATTGCAAACCATGTTCTAGATTGGAATTTATCACACGCATTTCATACAAGTCAATAAAATTTATAATCATTTAAAAACGATGCATATCCATAATATGTGTCGCAAAACATGTGTTTAGAGTCCATCTACTCTGATACATATGACATGCCCATAGCATGTTACAAAAAACTCAAAACTGGGGGCATCACCTGCCCCTACATACACACTAGGGGGCACCACATGCCCCACACCTAATCACTATCTGGTGGATTACGAGCCAATGGCTCTGCCCCTACAGCCTGTAGATCACGCATCCCCTGACCGGCCATCGCCATGCGCTGCATGACACATCACCATTCCGAGGGTAGACCAATACACGACTCTATGTACTGGTCGTCTAAGTCCTGCCACCCATGCTCTGATACTCCGGTCAGCAACCTTTCACATCTACGACGGATTTCCTCCAGAAGGGTGGCCGCATCCTCATTATGCGCTGCTCTTGACCCACTCGGACCTACAGCTCCAGATGCTGCCGGTCGTCCCATGTATCCGGCCGGTTTTACCGGAGCTATATCTGCATACCAAAATTCCATGAATCAGTACCCTAGCTACTATTCAAAAACTTTAACATGCCCATAAAATAATAGAAATATTTCACTTACCATCGGGCCCCCATACTCGACCAGGCGGAAGTGGCAGGTTCGGATCTCCACAATAACTCATCCCACTATAGGGATAGTCGTCTATGTATAACGACATTTGATCCTAATGGGCAAAAAACTCAGGTCGAAATACTCGCCCGACCACCCCTCCTCCTCCTTTGCACAGTAGCCGCCCCCACTGGCGCATCCTGGGCTCTCTCGGGCCCCCGTTTGGAAGTTGTATACGAGGCTGCAAGGTCGGGACCTTCTCAAAGCAGAAGGCGCACAATAAAGTCCCATACGAGCAATCATGGTTCTCTTGCCACTTGCAGAGCGACAACTGTCGTTTTAGTGACACCAGCATCATTTGGGCCCACCCATAGTAGGTCCCACTCAACACACTCTCCACAATCATCATCTGCCCCCCAGTGATGTGATGGAGCGCCTGGTTGCCCAGGATACGCAGCACAGCTGCGGCCACTGCACGGGTTTCTAGTCTCTCTAGATCCCCGATCGGTATCCGAGTCCCCTTGACTTGGAGACCCGGTCGACAATGTCGCTCCACAAACTCCATGATATGCCACCCCCGCGGTAATACTGGCTGCGTGTTTCCCACCATCCCCAGTGGCGGGAGACCCGTCAGGAAATACACATCCCGGACTGTCAGTTCGATCCTGTGCCCCTGCACTACAAAGACCTCATGCTCTGGATCCCAGTAACTGATAATTCGGGCCAACAAAGGCTCTCCTGCTCTCATCAAAGGGTTCTCCAAAAACTTTAGAACCCCAAACCTGGCCAACACATGACGGACAACCTGATCCGCCTGGATCTCTGCCCGTAATGTATCCAAGTCTCTCTCTCTCCAGTTAACCCGTAAATCTGCCATACCTGCACAAAAACATCATCTTTGTCAGCATACAGATCGGGAATACCATAACCAAACACAAAAACCCAACTCTCAGCCATAAAACAGCACCAAAACCCCCTCATCTCCCAGGTCACAGTTTTCTGCCCAATTCTGGGATAGGTCGCAGTTTTTGCCCTGAAACCTACTTCCCAGGTCGCACTTTTTGGCCCAAAAAGTGCGACCCGGCCGTAGAGATGAAGGAGGGTCTGTTTATGAGATTTTGGGCCCTAAACTGAACTTTCAATCCATCAAAATGAAACAGTAAGGTTAGGCCTCTTACCTACAACTAACGGATCTCGATTCCAACGGTCGGTTTGTCCGCTACGCTCGCCGCAAGATTTAGGGCCTTCTCTCCTCTCTACCTTCACCACAGCAACAATAGAAAATGAGTGCATTTGGAGGGAAAACTGCCTTATTAAAAGAGAACCCCTGTTTCTTCTTTCGACTGCTGCGACCATACCGTAGCCCTGTTTGAAAAACCGTCTGCATCGTTGGAAAGCTCTCACCGAGCCCTCAAATGGGTATCTGTTAGTTTTTTGTGATTTGATACTTCACCAGGACACATTTTTTCCAAGAAGGGTCACTTCACCTCTCCTTAATATCGAATTTCCTCACTTACGACACTTGTACTTGGGGCACCCTTTTGCCTCCTCACTTGTCTTTGTTCGTGTCGAATTTCATCATGAGTTGCCATCTTGTTCTCATGTTTTCATGGTCCCCCATTGGGCCTTTACTGTGTGGCAGCACTATCGAGTCGCCCTTGTTTAGAGCATCCAAGTTGAGTCATCATTGCATTCATGGAGTCTATCCCGAGTCCCTTTGTACCCCGCTATAGCCCTCCATCCTTCACTGCTTGGTCTCTCTCTTGTGTCACACATTATGACCTTCAGTCCCACTATCCCCTATCCCTTATGATATTGTGTCAGTCGCTGCCATGTCATTCATGCCCTTTATGCTCTAACAAGGGAAGTCGTCCATTCGCTACTCAGTCCTTTCCATTTCACTATCATCATTAGTGTCAGTCTGTCCATCGCTCTACTATTTTCTCTCATGCCTTAGTTGAGGATATCTCATTGCCTCACCTATGGCGGACCTCCTTCTGTCGACATCAGCTCATTCATTCCAGAAGCCAGGTCTAGAGGGCGGTGTACCTTGGTTCCAGCTTCCACTCTTGTTCGGTACCTCGGATCAGGCAAAGGGATCTCTCATTTCCCTTTGACTTGATTGTTTCTCCACTCCAGCTCCTTTCAGCATGACCGAGATCCGTATACTTGATGGTTCAGTGATACAGCAGCGGCTCTTGATGATTCCCGGGTGTGTGTGAGATGTCTCAACCCTCATGAGGGGGTGGCCCTGCAGGTAGCCCCCCCACATGCCCGGATGACCTCCTCCTTGCAGCCTTCGATGCAGCTCCAGATATTTGATGATGTTGGCCTTAGCCACTTGCAGCGCCTCTTTGATTTGCATGTATCAGTCAGATTTTGTGAGCCCTTCCCCATTTACAGGGGGCATTTGGGTTGTATTTGTATCTCATGTACTTAGATATTATTGTATCAGTCCTGGCTGTTATCCCAGGCACAGCATGTATGTGGGATTCCTCATTGTATTTTTATCTGGCTCATGATTATGCCGGCTGTACTTTATGGTTCGGTCCCTTGTTTACTGGACACACTATTCTTTTGTACTTTGTCTCGGCGGGCATAGGTATGCCTCCCCCGCCGCCTTCAACATAGGTACCCTCTCATAAAAAGAGACTTGTTGCACCTGCGAGTCTCGTCTCCTCAGGGTCTAGTTCTTCAGCACACTATCTACCTTACATTTCTCTCTCTGACTTCCCTTTTGTTGTCTAGTGATTGAGTTCTTACAACGTACTTCGGTCATACGATTTGCTCCTGACACTCGCACGCTGGGGGGCAATCTGTTACACCATTTTTTGGTCATCTAACCTATTATCATTAGATGGACCTAAGTACACCATGTAAGACCAATTTTACCCTAAGTAAAATTGCCTTCACTATGTTAAATAACTTAAAAAACCACATTTATTAGGTTGTTTATGGTCTAAACAGGAAACCCCAAAAGGAAATATTAAACAAACCTATATTTGTTTGATTTTCCTCATGGAATAATTAATTAAACCATAATTTAATTATTATTCCAAGTCATGTTTAACCCAAAAACAAAGAAATTAATTAGATAAACCTTTAATTATCTTATTATTTTCTAGGAATAATTATTTAAATCTTATTTAGATAATATTCCTTGTTAAATATGACCAAATCACCCACAAATAATTAAATAAATCATTATTTATTTGATTATCTTCTAACCACTTCCTTAAAAAGATAAATAAATTATTTATTTATTTATTTTTGAAAAATCAAGGGATTTGACCCAAGTCAAATACCTTTTCCCTCCAACAAATATAATAAAATATTCCATAAAAGGTGGATCTAGATTTGGTTAACATTATTTTAATCATGCACCAAGATCTAGAATGACCCAATATTTTGTTATAAATAGGAGGGTTTTTTCCTATCATTCTTCACCTTTTGTTGCCTATTAGATCACTCTGGATCTATACACTTGGTCCCATTTTTCCATCATTTGCTGTGTGAGCTCCCATTGAGCTCTATTCTTTGCATTGGGTTTTCTACACCAACAAGAGAGAGAAATCTTAGATTTGAAGTGCTGAGGACTTCCAAGAACCCATCCCACTGAGGAGAATTGGATACGCCTTCTTGTTTTCCTCCCAGGTGCCCAATTAATATAAAAATTATTTCAAAAATTGTTCTTGTCTTGTCTATTGGTATATGGAGCAAACCCTTGTTTTTTCTGCTTAATGTCTTTCCATGCATAGATCTGGTTTTTGCAGCTCTTTTATGTTCAACTAACCGCATATCTCAAGATATTGGCAGCCACTTTTGTTGTTAGGGCTATTAGTTATGCGTAGCTAAAGTGGTCCTTTTTCGTACACTTCGACAAAGGATTCATACTAACAGCTTGAGCAGTTGGTATAAGGATGGAAGGAACACTAGGACCAGTAGAAGTCTGTTGAGCAGATCTAGGGTGGCAGAGCCCCAAGTTTTGAATGAAGTGAATATTAGGAGGTGTAGATGGAGGGGTCTCTCTGTCCCTAATGTGTTGACCACCATGAGGTGGTGAACTGGGAAGCTCAAGGTCTGGCTGGTCTAGAACACTGAGTGACCTAGTTCTTGGTAGTCTATTAGGTAGTTCTTGGCCAAGATAAGTGTCCGATAGAGCTGTAAATTTTTCTGGTGCAGAGTTAGCTCTATGGATGTGGATGAAAATAGTTGGTCTTTTAGGTGTAGGAGATCTCTTGAGGATTCTCTCAGGGTTGTCAACTATTTCAGGTGGGTTTGGGTTAGGCTAAGCTCTTGTGTGAATGGTCCTTGAAGGCAGAATGTTGTTTTCTAACCAAGCAGCTTATCCCCACTTTGTTATTACTGTCATGGCTGATGTTGTTATGGAGGAAGGTCTCCCAATGGAGTCTTATGTGAACCAAGATAATCAGCAGGACTACTGATCACCAGTGGAGTCTTTGATCTTTGAGGAACTATGGAGTCGCCAGGTGGGAGGTTTAGGATGTTTCTAGGAGGGTACACTGTCCACCACAGTGCTTATGTGATGTCCCTTTACAAGGATATCCTCAAAACACAGCAAAATCTAACCAGATATTGACTAGAAGGGCATTTACCAGATATTTCACCTCTGAAAGAGAGTGAGATCTGGAGGCTACCTGGCCCTTTCCAGACTCTGTCTAAGAGTGCGGGAGAAACACAACAAGTGGATATAGTAGTTAAGGGTATTTCAAAGTTTCGTCCCTAGTGGAGTCGCCATTATGTTGGTGACGACAATGGGAAATAGACCAACTTATGTAGCTATAGACTCTCAGATTTTCGTCCCCAGTGGAGTCGCCATTATGTTGGGGTTCCCATGTTTTGGCAGGTTGGCACTACCAAAATATGAGACAACATCAAAACCACTTTCAGACCTCAGGATCTAGCCCTCCTGGGTCCAGAGAGGGATCTCTCTATATAAGCAAAGGTTTTATGTCTTTAAAGCTCAAAGTTAAGATATTAGGCTAGTTATAGGCTCAGGGTTTGTTTGTTTGATTTTGGTTGGTTGTTGGGAATCATGAAAGAAGGATTCGGTGTAAGACAAGGCTGAGCAAAGAGGAATTTAGGCAAAGGAAAGATAATTTAGAGAAAATTCAAGACCATTGGGAAATGGAGTCAGGAAAGGGTTTACTTGCTATTCAAAATGCAGGCTTTCAGTTGGGCTAGTCATCTAAAGAATTGAATCTTAAAGATGATAGTATGGTATGGGATGGTAGAAAGAAAGTGAAATCAAGGAAACCTCCAAGGTGACCTTTCAGAAATCAGATACAGGGACAGGACATGCCATTGGACAACTTGTGATCCGAAACCTGGAGGGTTAACTCTTCAGACAAGGAATATAAAAGATTTAGAACACAAAGTTTAAAGACCTGAGATCATAGAGAGACTTTGAACTCTCAATGCTTCGGCCTCCAGCTTAAGGGAACTTAGAAAGGTTAAATTAATTAAAAAGGATCCTAGTGAGATAGAGACAAAGTTCTAGACCTCCCAGTGTTCCCAATTCATTCAATTAAATCCTAACAAGAACATCTAAAGACAGATTTCATTAATTCATACATCATCTAGCAATATATCAGACCATTACACTGGTTAAATTAGCTTGAAATCAGTCCTTAGATAACACATACAACAGAAAAAATTGAAGGCAAGGAGAGCAGAAGCATAGGGTACCTAACAAGGGTAAATCCTATGCGAGATTTCTGATGCAAGTTAGTAGAAATGAAATGTAATGAACTACAAGGTAAAACAAACACAGAGATAGAAAAACATCACCACTACTTTAAATCAGGATCCAAAGAAATGTGCTTGTCATATTAAAGAGCAACACCAGTCATGTACAACATTTCCAACAGCTTGATATTTAGCTTGAGAACATCTTCCTCAGCCTATCTTACAACTTTACACAGAGACTATGTCTCAAAAGAAAAAACTTGCAATTCTCTGATAGCTGATCAACAACAACCTTTACAATGAGTTCCTTTGTGAATTTTATAGCTGAAAGAGGAGTAGAGGAGGTAGGTGAAAAACTAAATGTATCATTAAAACTCAGAAGGGAAGAGGGCCGAAGCCTCATTCTGTCTTAAATTATGGGCATTTATCTCTAGTACTCTTTGGATGAAAGAGTGGTATTCATCAGGCTGCAAATTTACTCCAGGTATGTCTTTGATGTACTTGCTGTAGCACTTCTGGAATACTCTGCTGAACTGAATCAAAACAGGTCAATAATTCAGGTCTGCCATACTCTGTAAAAAATGCTTTTTTTCTCATAGGACTGTTGTCAGGGGGGGGGAATTCTCATGGACACTATGTAAACTGAAACAATAATGAGTACTGTGTCCTTTCTCAGGAGGAGATGTTCTCCTGATATAAACACCCTTATGATATGGTTTTATGTGCATTGGACCTTATAAGAAATCCATGGGGTCTTCGATCTGGTACCTACCTCTAAATTATTGGATTAAGGATCAAAATCTCCACTTACAGGCCTTAAGCTCACTGCTTTTTTCTGATACTCTCTGTCGCTCCATTCGTGTATCTGTCAATGAAATCTACAATTTAATGGATCTGGAAACGTTTTGCAGAGTTTAACCTGGCTCCTTTAATGAAAATCCTGTCATAACACCTTCCCAAGCCTTTCTCCATAATTTCAGCACCTGAAAATGGTCTTTTCCTGTGTCCTGTGGCATTGTAACTGTGACAGTGAACATGGCAGTCGTCCATCGCTCGTACCTTGCAAAACACACAAAAATCGTCAATAAATCCATGTTGGAGGGGGATGGACACTTTGATGGCCTACGGAATGATGATGGAACTATGGAGGATTGGCGAAAAATGCAGTGGAAGGCTTGCAGAATGGTGGTGCAGCATGGTGGAAACAGTGGGAATGAATGCAAAATGACGGGAAAAATAGGGAAATGGACTAATTATAGACCAGGGGTGGCAGAGAACACGTGGCGAAAACTTGGAGGATAGGTGGCGCAATACCAAGAAAATGGGAGAAAGCGATGAAAATGGGTGACTTGTAGTATTGGCAGTGGGACCGGTCAAAGGCGGGGGCGATCTAATCTGCACCGTCCGATCTCAGGAGGAGATCGACGGCTGAAAACGCATCGGAGGGCGACAGATGGTGGGCCAGGGGTTTATTTGCTTTGGACTATCCCCTGTGCAATTTCGTGGCGCGATCACCGTTAGATGGACAGCTCCAAATCGGATGGTGTACGTGCATATCGCGTCGGGTCCACGGCCGAACATTAGTGCGCGATGGGGGGTGATTTTCAAATAGTGCGCGGAGCCACGTGTCGTGGGGTGAATGGCATCGCTCTGAAATGAAAAATATCGCCCACCTTCCAAAGGCAGTGCGATAGAAACCGGCGGTTTTCTACACAGTGTTTTAGCGTGGTGACCACAGGGGTGGATGAACTACTGACCATCGATTTTCAGATTAAACGGATGGTGGACATGCGATCGGGCGGTGAAAGGGGTGGGAAACGGTCGTCGTGGAGCTTGCGACGACCGTCCGATCTATATAGGTTGACGGTTCAAAATTCTCTTGATACACATTTATGATAAGCGCTTTCAGGTTAGCGCCAGGTTCTAGTGCCCGGGTCACGTGGGGAAATAGTTTTGGGGGCTGGCCGAAGGGGGCTAGGCTCTCATATATGTTAAAATATGGGTTTTCGACCCTTTTTAATGGGATTTGAGGCTAGGAAAGGGTAACGATAGAGGGAATAAGGGTTTTTTAAACCAAACAAGGGGTATGTGTATGGTTTAGAGGGGATTTTGGGATGGTTTAGAAGGACTAGGGGAGGGATTTTGGGGTGAAAGGGAGGCTTTGAAAAAGGGGAAAAAGGGATGAAATGGAGAATTATGCAGGGGTACACGGGGCAAATGAAGGCATTTTGGGGCACAAATTTTCATAATCAGTGAGGCTTATTGACTTAAGAACAGTAGAGGGAAAAAATCAAAGGGCAGAGAGCATGAAGAGACTTCAAGGATGATGTGTTTTCAGGGGAAATGCATACCTTGAAGGCTCATAGAACTAATTAGCCCCCTGTTTGCTTGTCAAAAAATTCATAGGGGGCTAACAGGAACCGGCAATCTTTTCTAATCTAATCTACTGACAAGCTGAGCTTAAATGGTTTGACAAGTCTTCTTTCACTAACCTATCTGCAGAAATTTAAAACATTTTTAGTCATGATTAGGCTAGATGATTGAACAAGATTCTTCCTTTTCAACAAGTAGTGGCACTTAGGCTTGCACACTTTTTAGCAATAATTTTTTATATTTTTTTGGTATGGGGATGTACATATTCTTTTCCCTACCCTCTTTTTATTCTTTTCTTGGTTTTTATTTTTATTTTTCTTCCTTTTTTTCAAAACAATTTGAAACTAAAGCTAGAAAGTTGCTCATAGTGCTGAGCTTATTTGCATACCTATCTATCCTAATCTAACTTAAATGTGGTATATATTATTTGGTGAACTCTATTTTCCAATATAATCAATCAAGTAGATGATTCCATCAGTGATATTTGTTCAGCTCTTTGAGTGTGCTGAAAAAATCAGAAGGCCATTCCCACCTTACTTGTGTTTGAACAGTAGTGTCTAAAATTTTCTTTAAACCTTTCATCAAACTGCTTCTGACATATTTTACTCCCTCTTCAAATGCCTTTAAAAAATTAGCAAAGGGATCTTGAAACAATACCTATCTCTGATGATTCAAATAACTAGCTGTATCCAGGATCACTCCTTCCTCCAATTGGCTAAGCTTGAGATTTTTTGGAGAAAGAATCTCTTCCCCTTCCTCATAATCATCTGTACTGGCAGTTTCATCATATATTGCAATGTTTTCCTCCAGCAAACCTGATATGTTCTGATTGAGTGGGCTGAATTTTGTGTGAAGGCAATGTTGGATCGAGGGGTCTTGACCTAGGTTCAGAGCTCAAGGTTTGCCAACAAACCCCTATACTACTAGCCCTTTCAGCAATGACCTACTTGTGCAAGTCAAAGTCTCACCCGAAGTAGTATGGGTGGGTGCTGGAACTAGGTTTTCGCACCCTGAGAAAGGATAGGTAAGGCAAGCAGAGCTGTGTTTGGCCCTGTGATACCCAGATCACCTTGTTCTTTGCAGGGCCAAGCGGGTCTCTATTCGCACCCACGTGTGCTAGATCTATAATTATATTCTTTTATGACAGTTGCACAACATTGCATAAACAAAAAAGAATAGATCTAGATATAGAAAACACAATTACACAGATCTTCGCAGCTTAAATACAGGAAATGCACAATGCAGTAATTACCAACGATTCACACAAAGATTACTCGTAGATACAATTCTCTATCAACCTTTATTATTCATCAATTCATCAATTCCTTTTTGCAATTCCCTTCCCAGCCTGCACACACAATAGCAGGGTCCGCACACAGCTGGACTTGAATCTCTGCGCACACAGCTAGTAGGATTCCTTTCCCCAAAAACCCAAACAAATAACTTAAAACACAATTCGCATCAATATTTCTTCAAATCTCTACTTTACAATACAAAATGTTCCTCTATTTATAATAATCTAGCCTAGACTTTCCTATGGTCCGAAAACCGTGGTTTTCAGACCCCTAGTTTACCCTTTTACCCATTACAATGCTTTTGGGGCTTTGACCCACCCCAAAACCCCTGCGCTAGACTAAATGTAAGCAAAAGTATTCAAAATGGACCAGTTTTGCAGCTGGGAGACCCTGTTCCAACAGTCCCCCAACACAATCTTGTGACTCGTCCTGAGTCACTAGGGTGGTGCAGCCTCGATTTGTGCACGCAAGGTATCAAGAGCGTGAAAGAGTGGAAGGAGCACTTCCTGACTTTGGGCAGCAACTCACTGTGTAATGTTGACAAGCGTCAGGGAGGCAGGGCCGTCTGGAGCCGCAGTAACCTATTCTAACATCCAGTGGAGGCGCGTAATGGCGGTATGAGGATCCTGGGAGATTTGGAGAGGCATGTCGCCCCATGGTTTCAAATGTTTCCTAACGACATGCTTGGCGTGGTGAAGATTTGCAATTGTGTCCATGATGGCTAGACGCTGCACAGAGATGCTGGAGGGCAAGGGAGCTCTTACCTGATCGTAAGCAGCTTCCACCTGCCGTAAGTATTCCTAGATACGCTAAAGCATAAGATGGTACCAAAGCATTGTCCATAGCTACGTAGCTATTGTGACCAACTGTATGCCCTGAGTAAGCTGCTCCTGAATAATATTTTTTGCTTCTGTGACCAATGCAACCCGCTGTGCCTGAACTTCCGGAGGTATTTCACACTACTGTTATGCAATCTGGTCACAGTGACGGACCTCTTGCAACACCATGGTGTATAATCCTTGTAGTGCCTCATGGGGTAGCTGCGCCAAATCTATTTGTATGTCCATAGCAGTTGGAGCATGATCGTTAACTAGGACAGTGTGAGGGAGTGAACAAATATGGCTTCCGTTGCTCGATAATCTGGGACTGCAGAGAAGTCGCAACATATCCTTATTTCTCATTTTTCCTTCCTGTCGTAGGACTAATCGTGACCTATTTACAACACTGTTGGTGGGGGACCATGATAATAGCGTACCCTCCTCTGCTGTATCATCCAAGGCCATCCGGCTGGGTCCCGCAGTTGTCCCTAGGGTGCGAAGGTCAGGAACTCCTGTTGCACAACTATGGTGTCTCTTCGTGTGGGGTTCACAGTCAATTCCCTCTGCAGGGTGCCATTGAACAATCATTTGATAAAACTCAGCATCCCCAAGCCCTCTCAATGTGATGTCTACGGGTGCTGAATGGACAGGCACCGAAGCATTTGGTGGGTTAGGGACCAGCATAGCAACAAAAGGGCAAGCGTCCCAGAAAACATCAATGATCCCAATAAGCCAGTAGGCAGATAACAGGGGCATGGTGTAGAGACAATATGTAGCTTGTTGCAAAGTTATCCTACTAACTACACACTGTCTGGAGCTATCTAATGGCAGAGTAACTCGTACATGAAACTTACCATCGATCGTTCAGAACAAACTTACCATAAATGGCCACATTGATGGCCTACTGCCCATTTTGCGTAACTGTAAGGTTCCTTTCCTATCAAAGTGGGGTGGGCTAACAATCGTTATTCATACCTGAGGACTCTCCCATGGATCGTCAGACCTCAGATGACACCTATGTGCTGTTCACATACCCCAAATTAAGGCTGACACCAGGTGCTTTGTAACACGGTTCAGGTACCTGCCCATTAATTTGGCCACCAAAATTCTTGATCAGTGTGCTTTTCCCTTGGTCGGGACGTCCTTGTATGGTAGGGCTGCGTCAAGCATCCTCGTGCCATCTGTCACCTGAAGTTTTTTCAAATTCTCCCAATTGTGCGTGGGTTGGTGCAGCTCCATAGTTGAACGCAAGCCTAGGTCATCAGTAACCAGGTGAGCCTGTTCGGGCAGGGTCCTATCGCACCCTTGAGTTTCGCATACAGAAATTTGAATAAATGTTAAATTATTCAAAGTTATCCACCGATTACACACTATTTGAGCTTCATGCATAATGCATAACCTCTTCTACTATTGATCATCAATTTTCGGAAATATAAACAATCGCATGCGCACATTAAAACCATAAACAATCACACATATAAACCACAGTATTTATGGGAAAGCTTAAAGCTGAAAAGCCTTATTATCGTATATTATAATGATAAAGATCAAGTAACAATTATTGTACAAAATCCTCACAATATCTCGGTACAATCTCCAATTGTTACACACTACACAATCGAGATCATACAAAACACATGCTCCAATATGCTCAGCTTTTGTGTTGTATAGAGTAATCGTCTTCTTGAGACCAGAGACCGATCTCTCTAGTACTAAAAGTAACTAGCAACAAACAACCAATTATACTAATTTCTCTCTAAGCATATAAGATTCATAAAAATTCTATATAGGTGCAAGGCCTACCTTATTTCCAATGCTTGTTTGAAATTGTTGTCATCCCTCGTGCACTTGAAGGAGTGTTCTTCATAAAACTGCAGTCACAAACAAGCAAAAGATTACATAGCACCTGTATAGACATTATTATAAACCATACTTATCATAGTGATCAAGGAATCTATGAAATAAACCATGAATAGACAACTTATTGAGAAAAATGAGTATATTTGTATTAACTTCAAATGAAAGAAAACCTTTACAACCTGTGCCTTGATGTCATGCAGGTCTTCCTGGGGTCCGAAGCAGGAATCTCTTCTACTTTGATAAGCTTTGCACTCTTTCAACCAAGATCAATAGAGGTATGTAATCTCTCCTCATAGAAAGTCTTAGCTAACGGAGTCTGAATCTCAATAGCATTTAGCCTCAAATATCCTAAAGCTTGAACTCCCTTTGAGGCTACCCAATGCCTCTTTTTACAGTGGAAAAGAGGAGGTTTTTTGTTCCAAATATGAAGGGATAGAATCCTCCTTCAAAGGGATTAGCTCCTCACATCAAGGGGTTAGCTCCATCAAGCAAGGGATGCATGAACCTTATTAAAGCGTATCCATTCCCAAAAATTCCCATCTATAATCTTCTAGAATTGACCTGAAATCAAATTTTTAACTTTACTTTCTCGCCTTTTTGAGTTTTACAGAGGTCCGCACCTATAACACAAAGAACGTGCGGTATAGTTCCGCAGGAGAGCTGAACTTTAGGTGCGGGACCGCAGGCAATGAATAGAGAAAGTGCGATACCAAAGTTTAGGAGATTTTTAGGAACTTTCTTATGATTTTCAAGGCTTGACATGAAGAACTGATATGTTAGACTTGCAAAAGGAGGAAGTATGAGTAATAATGAGCTCACATTCATAGCAGAATGTCAGGATGATAGTTTTTAGTGTAACAGATTGCCCCCTAAAGTGCAAAGTCTGGAATAGATGAAGCTGAAGTCTGTCATATATGAAGAGTGCAGTACTTTATCATTTCAAAGATCATCCTGTGGACACCCCAGTCGAAACCTGTAAAAACATTCAATGAAAAATATATATGTATACATGTCATCACTGAGGTAGGCATTCCCATACTCAGATTAAAATTAGCTAAAACTAACTCAAATCGTTCTGATACAAGAATGATTTTGAATACATCATAGTGCAGATATGTGTAAACACAGTATGGACGCAGCCATCTGTTTATAAATAGTCTATTGTACAGATGTTAACAAAATTCCTCACAGCCTGGATGGTGGAAACTAGATCCAGGGTCTTGATTTCCGCATCTCGAACTAGTACGATTCTATCCATGTGAATGAATGTGTCGAAGTTGAACATGGTAGAAACCACTTGATTACCAGTCATTGATGTAAACTGTTAACAAGTTTGAGAGTAACCACCATTAATGTCAATGGTTCTCAAAGTACCCAGTACAATCAATGAAATGTGAATGAATGAGCTGAAGTCGAACATGTCACGGAATCATTTGATCGAAGGTCAATGATGCAACCTGTCGTCGAAAGCGAGAAACCTGCCATTGAGGCATGCAGATTTCAAGGTACTGACACTTTCTGGATCAACTTCCTAGATAATGTGCTGCTGTCGATAGAAAGTGATCTGTCGTAGGCAAGCCCACAACATGAAATCATAGATCAAGTTTTGAAAATATATTGGGAAGGACTGACTCAGGGATGGTCAAAATGGATGACAGATATTTTGCAGATGAATGGTTTATTTGAACTGTCCTCTTGAACACATAACGACACTGCAGATGGCTTGGTAACAATTGACCCAAAGCTAATACCCAAAAACCGGCTGAAGAATTTCAATATGGTTTGATTAATTGTTAGGCAAAGGATTTCCCAACCCAGGTGAATAAAAGTGTCGTGTTCAAGAGTGGTTGACTGGGTTTTCGAAAAATTTAAAATACAACAAACATGCCCATTTTTCTCTTTTTCCCCCACCATTTCTGGCAAGTACCTCTTTATTTTTGACAAGCTTGAGGAGGATAACATTTGCTTGATTATAAGCTCATCCTTCGGATGAGTCCAACTTAGTTTAAAATTCAAACCCTAAGAAGGAGTGGTTCGTTCCTGTTTAAAATTGAACAGGTCCTTTACTGTTAAGTTTTAACGAGTCCAGTATAGGAGAAACTCGGTGTTTTTCAATTTTAGGGAGTCAGAAGAAAAACTTAAGAAAACTCCGTGGGTGTTCTATTAAGTAAATTTAGTCTCTCGAGCCCGAAAAAGGATGAAATAATGCGGGAGAGAACTCTATTGACCGTAATTAGTCAACGTATACCTTTTTCGTAAATAGTCCATTTCAGTCCGGAAAAGGGGTAAACTTATACTGAAAGGACGATCATTCATTTACTTTAACGAGTTTGAATAATCAAGTGCTCGACAATCTTTTCATGTTTAGAGAGTCTGAAAAGGGATTAAAAGAGGACTCTAGGGTTTCGCTTTTTCAGTAAGTTTTAACGAGTTCGAAAAAGGGATAAAAATGTACTCATGGTTTTCACTTTTTCGTAAGTTTTAACAAGTTCGAAAAAGGGATAAAAATATGCTCTTTGTTGAAAAATGATCAATTCTCCTGAAAAATCCAATTTCTGCACAAAAACTTGAAACATTACACATACCTGTTTAAGATAAGTAAAAATTCTTTTAAAAATACCTTTTTTAAAGTGAAAAATAAACAAATTAAAAATTCATCTATTCGAAAAAACTTATAAAAAGAACTTTTTCAATTTCATTTTTACCGTTCAAGTTCAGAGTGAAAAGTAAAAAGCTTTTGGGTAAGAAAGTTCCTGTGAAGATTCTGGAAAATCCATCTAACGAAATCGAGAACCGTCAGTCCCAGGTAATCCAAGACCTCTTAATGTTGTATTCCATCTATTTCAAATTCATTTTTAGGCTTTAGTTTGTATTTTTAGGGAAAAATATGGTTTAAAAATTTGCCCGCGGGGGTCCGCAGGTGTGACACATGCGACCTGCGGACCCCGATTTTTTTCTATGTGGAAAAAAGTCGTGGGTCTGCACCCAACACACAGCTCGCGTGCATTCCTACGCATTGTTTACAAAGGTCGGGTGCGGTACCCGCGCGGTCAAATTTAAAACGCAATTTTCTCATTTGTTTCCCAAAAATTTTCAAATAAGATTATTCTAACTTGCCTTTTTATGCATTGTAGGTTTATCAAGATGTTGATTTGGAGAGAATGTGAACATGAGGACGTGGATGAAGCCGCAATACTCCATTTTCCCACACAGCAAGCATTAAGAGCATGCGGTTTATACAAATTCTGGGCCATCTCAGGCATGAGGGCACAGGTAGAACTCCTGACATGGTTGGTAAGCAGACAGAATGTGCAGGACCAGTGCTTCATTATTGGTGGCCACCGGCTCGAAATTGAGCTGGAGGATATATATTTTCTGACTGGTTTGTCCAAGAGGGGCGAACAAGTTTCTTTTTTTGGGACTAGGCCAGGTGGCCAGTCTGTCTCTAGTCTCCAACTAGAATTCTGCAATGACCAGGCAAACCCTAGGGACAAACGGATTGATATAAAACACATCATCCATCCTGAATTGAAAGTTATTGCTTTTACTGTTACCAAACTGTGTGGGAGTGCTGCGCTGCATGTAGCTACCGGTTCCCAAATGCGTATTGCTGTGGACTGTTTTCGCGACACCATCTTTAACTGGTGCAAAGCTGTGTTGGCTAATGTAAAAGGCCAACTAACTAGAGAAAAAAATGGGAAATTGAATAACTTTGGATACGGATCCATCGTTGTCTCTTTTGCTCTAGAGAGGATCCCCATGCTAGCTCCACAAAGTATTCATATTGATGCCGGTTGACTTTGAGAACCTAGGATGGTTTGTTGGTACACATTGATGGCTCGTCATGCTATCGAGGGTACTGAGATTGTTCGATTTCCTCCTTCATATTTTCGTTGGCTGGATCGCTAGCTTTTTGTGATAGAGGACTTTCCATACGCCGGGATAGATTTTCGCAGCAACCGAGAGATGGTTCTCCTAGCAGGGGAACAATGGGATGACTCAGGTATAATCATTTTTCAACATTTGCTAAATTCTAATTTTTTATTTTTTATCGTCTTGAAAACTAATAACCAAAAGTTTTTTGAATATAGATGTGGGTCCACAGCGACCAGCCCATCTCCAACCTTATGAGAGAAGACAACCAGTTGCAGCCGCACCAGCCCCAACAGGCCAATCAGCGGAAATTTTGACTGATTTAGAGCATTATCTAGAGCATTTGACTCTAGATATTCCAGAGACGAGCATAGATGATATTCCACTCAGGTTGCAGAGATACATGATTGGTGTTCCAGGACCTTTTAGGAGGTTCCTATGTAGGGTGGCTCGGGCAGTGGTTTCTTATCGTGATCACCATTAGTGATGGGATGATCTTGTAGACTCATATTTTTGACTTTTTGTGTTATCATTTTTTGCCGATCATAAGGTGTTTCCAACCTATGATCGAAGACGATGTATATATTTTTTGAAAACACTTCTATACTATGATATATCACTATTTACTGGCTATCTGTGTACATGTTATGAATGCGTTTGATTTACTGTTTTGATTATTGCAAATGTCGATTTATCATACTAGAAGCAATTGCATCTGCTAATGTATTTAAATGTCTTGGAATATGCTGATATTAAATGTAATCAAATTCACGTTCCAAGAGACGAAATCTTAAAAATAACCATAATAACACTGGATTTCTAATGGTATAAACTCTGTTAAGTTGTAATACAACAAGTTCAGAATCCAACCTAACAATCAAACTCCGAATTCCAAATGATATGGATTCAGACAATAACTCAATCACTGCACTATACTCGGCAATGTTATTCGTTGTTTGACCAAAGCTTACCCCATGCATGGATACTAACTCATCAGAGGGTGAATAGATAACCCAAGCTGCGGAAGAAATGTTCCGTGTACTATGACAAGCACCATCAGCAAAACCAATGTAGGTTTGAAGAGACGTCGACATCTGCAATATCAAGAGTAAAACTCAGATAAGCAGGAATAGTGATAAAAACACACTTCTAAACTAGGCACACTTTTATAATCTAAAACACACCAGCAGTAAAAAAATCTAACCTAAAGAATCTCCACACCAAGTTTAAGCATAATATCGCTTTAGATAAAGCCCATTTCTGGGTTTATCCAAAGGGACACCGTCAAAATCTATCAACTCATAGGCCCCTTTTGCTAATTTTCGTTTAACAATGTAAGGACCATGCCACATGGGCACGAATTTCCCATATCCTAGCTTGTCGTGAGCTTGATCATAAAGTAAAACTAGGTCTCCTTCTGAAAAATTTCAAGGGGTCACACTTCTATCATACTGAGCTTTAATCCGTTTAACATGAGCCTCGTTTGCTATTGCAGCATTTCGTCGATTCTCATCTAATTGGGATAAGTACAAGAAATGTTTTTCCTCTTCAGATGTAGCTGGAAGTAATTCTACGGCTAATTTTAGTGACAGAATTTCGCATTCAATCGGTAACACAGCTTCCAAACCGTAAACCAGTTGAAAAGGAGTGAAACCCGTTGATGTTTTGACTAAGGTTCAATATGCCCAAAGTGCTGAAAATAACATGGAATGCCAATTCGTCTTGTGAATACCAATAATTCGTCTAATCATGGTGACTAAAACTTTATTAATGGCTTCAACCAGACCATTGGCTTGCGGATAATACGGAGTGGAACTATCGTGGTGCAAGCCAAGTTGGTCTGTTAGTTCAGTCATCATGACATTCCGAAAGTGACTTCCATGATCCGTAATAATAGCTTGAGGAACACCGAATCTACCAATTATGTGATTAAATAGGAAAGTTGTAGCAGTGTTGCCATCAGCCGAAAATGTAGGCATCGCCTCGGCCCACTTAGTAAAATAATCAATTGCTAAGATAATATACGCATGCCCCCCGGCCGAGTGAGGGTTACATAATAAAATTGATACCCCATTTCGTGAAAGGACCAACAGCAATTATAGGGTGAAGAGGAGCAGGTGGCGCGCGCATTTTTCGATTTTTCGATCAAAAATTTGATAGTTGTAGCATTTCCGAACCGTATAAATACAATCTTTGAACAACGTTGGCCAGAAATAACCATCACGCAATATCTTTTGGGCTGTGGCATACCTAGACACATGACCGCCACATGCTCCAGAATGGCAGTCATTTAAAACCTTCTCAGCTTCTTCATGTGTAAGACAACGTCGGAAAACATAATCTGCTCCACGACGATAAAGTGTATCACCAATGATATTATACTGTTGGGATTGGAAGCGTATTTTCCATCGCTGAGATCATGAGATGTCAGGCTGAAAAGATTGGGTTTGGAGATAAACTATAATATCTCCATACCATGGATCAAGTGTACTGATAAGAAACAAAGATTCGTCCGCAATGGACTCTTCTGCCACTGTTTCAGTATCAGTAGAGGGGAAATCGCACATCAGTTCCGCAAATACCAAAGATTTCTTTGCCTTGGATTTTTCAAACTCCAAGTCAAATTCCTGCAGGATAACTATCCATTTGGAATACTTTCCCCCTAGCAATTGTTTGGTCAAGATATACATCATAGGGTTACAATTAGAAATAACTTTGGTTTTACGTAACAAGATGTAATGTCTAAATCTTTGAACAGCTTGGACAACTGCCAAGGCCAATTTCTCCACATGTGTGTATTTGATTTCAGTCGGATGCAGATTCTGACTAAGATAATAAATCACATGTTCATTGTAAGATTCGTCTTCCTGAACTAGCACCATCCCAATGGTGGAATGAGAAGCAGCGAGGTACAAAATGTAATCTTGGTTGTAGTTGGGAGTATGCAATAACGGTGCATGGGTCAACGCGTGTTTAAGTGCATCAAAAGATCGCTCAACAATCTCATCCCAAAAGAACGGAATGTTCTGTTTCAATAACCGGGTAAAACCTTTTGTAAGCTCTGAATAGTTAGGAATAAACCTACGTAAAAAGTTTGCTTTCCCCTGCAAACTTTGGAGTTGGCGTAAAGTCGAAGGAGGAGGTAATTTGACAATTGCTTCAACCTTCTATGGATCGACGTGAATGCCTGCTTTCGAGACAACAAATCCCAGTAATCGACCTGATTCTACGCAGAAAACACATTTATGCAGATTCAGCCTAATTCGATAATGCCTACATCTCATAAAGATTGCTCGTAAATGAGTGAGATGGTCGGCCCTACGTAATGAATGAGCAGGTAAATCATCGAGATAAGGCTGTACAATGTGCTTAATGTCATGAAATGCATAAGACATAGCCCTTTGAAAAGTTTCTCCAGCGTTCTTTAATCCAAAAGGTAGTTTACAGTAAGAAAACGTTCCCCACGGACAAATAAAAGCTATTTTCGGTTGATCAACAGGGAGTATGTTTATTTGATTGTAACCTGAAAATCCATCCATGAAGGAAAAAAATTCACTGCCAGCACAATCATCGATTATTTGATCGATATAGGGAGTTGGATAATTTTCTTTTGGATAGGCTTGATTAATATCCCTATAATCGATACATACTCTTATCGTTCCTTGTTTTTTAGTCACAGGAACAATATTCGATACCCAATCCGTTAAGGGAATTGGATAAATGAATCCTGCACGAAGTAATTTTTCAACTTCTTCTTTGATAGCAGCAGCTTTTCTAGGATGAATTTGACGTAATCGTTGACGAACAGGTTTAGCATTCAGGTAAGTCTTAATTTCATGAACAATGATCGATGGATCGATTCCTGGCATTTCTTCATAAGACCAGGCAAACACGTCACAGAATTCTTGAAATAGGGCTTTATAAGTTTGAATTTTATCATTTGTACAACAAGCACCTATATGAATGTTTTCAATTATTCCTGGTTTTACTGAAATGTCAATTGGAACCGTTCGAGATATATTTTCCAAATTTAACTCAGAATCAGGATTTTGCAATGGATTCTGTGGTTCTTTGACATATTCAGTAGTAAAAATTGAAGCGAAATCATCTTTAAAATGATCTAATTCAGGTAAAAATGAAGATCGGTGATGGAGATCTTCCCATGGTAAGTCATCATCAGACAAAAACTCACGAATTTTCTCATCAGTATGAACAAGTTCAGGAAATGTCTTCGTAACTGAATTAGATATAGAAAGTGATTCCTCTTGGATGCCATTCATTGAATCAGTCTCGGTTGAAGAGGGGTCGGAAAATGACTGTACAGCCTGGTACGCAATTTCAAATGGACTCAAAGGCATCACGCCATCGAATGAATCTAACTCGGATTCGGAAGGTACAATCCAAGGATCATCAAACATAACAGTGTTTGACGAAATCATGTGAATATTTGCAATAGAAGGCGATATGTTAGGAGGAGGAAAGGAAAAAGTTCCTAGTAAACCAGAATCTTTAACCAAACCTACTCCAACATCCTTGTAAGGGATAACCGTTTTACCAACATGCTGGATTGTTTCTGTAGAGGCTGGGTCAGAAGAGAAATAAGTTAACTGATCTATTGTTACGATCCTTCCTTGATATGGAAATTTTATGAGTCGAAAGACCAAAGAGACAACAGCAGTCATCGCATAGGACCAACTACGACCCAGAAGAAGGTTGTAATCTAGAGGGGTATCAACCACTTCCACATCTAGATTTATGATTTTACCTTCGACCCCTATGGGTAAATCCTGCAAAATACCAAAAGGGTGAAAACCTCGACCATCAAAAGCCTTAAGAATCATCGGAGATTAGTTAAGTGTAGGAGAACCAAGCGATTTCCAACACTGAATTGACATAATACACGTTGAAGCTCCCTCATCAATCACAGTCTGAAAAATTGGTCTATTTTTGACTAAAACTGGAATCTGGAAAGCCATTTGGTGAGATAGACGAGGTGTACTATTTTCTAAATCGAAGATTATAAGGTTAGAATCCTGAACATCAACAGCTCCTATGGTAGACAATAATAATTTACGCTGTGCTGGGCATGATTGCAGCACTTCCAAAGCCGACATTGCTGAAGGAGAAATTGCTAAATCTTCAACAATGTTGTAATTCTGAGCAGCTCTTGCATGTGGATTGAAAGCTGATTTATGAAGAACACCTTTAGCAGGCGGTTTGATTATTAAGTCTGGATTTGGTTTCTCAATCTGTAGCGGACCAGAAACAGGAGGAGATGTAGTTGATGTATTTGCATTAGAAGATTCTGCTTCTTTACCATCAACAGGATTCTTAGTACCGTAATCTTGCGATCGTGTCGCAATCCTGACATGAGACATCATCATAATAGGTTCTTCTAAAGTAGTCGAGGTAGAACCAATCATTTTACTATCTTGAATTGGAAAAGGATCCTTCAAGACAGCAGGTTTTTTTGAACCTTTAACGAATTTCGTAACCTCTGCCCGATGTGGAAATTCTTTTGTAAAATGATCCTCGTCACAAATGAAACAAGGATAGCGAGGCTTACGTTTTTCATCATTGGATTCAGTTTTATTAGTTTTCTCTTTTGAATTCTTTTTTTTTTTGTTCTTCCCTTTCTTTTTACCACTGGATTTAGATTTAGTCGTAGATGTTTCAACGACATGAATGTCGGCAGAAACTTCAGGGGAAGATTCTCCTTTCAGGGAATCTGGTAAAGTGATAATAGGAGAAGAATTCTTTGAAGATTTCTTCTTTCTTTTAGAATTTACTGTACCAATCATACCGTCAGCGGCATGAGACCCTGAAGGAGCTGCAGCTATTTGTCCTTGTTTTGGAAGATCGGGGATTTTTTCATGTAAAGTACCTGACTGTGTATAAACGAGGTCAAGGTACTGAGCTTGAGCAATTACTTTCTCTTCAGTAACAACACCAGCCTTAGCTACATCTTCAATGATCTTGGGTAACAATGATTAAACCATTCTGCCAGAATTTGATCCGGAATGTAAACTTTCACCAAACGTCTCCTACGTCGCCATTCATGAATATGATCAGAAATATACGTGGACGTGGATTGTTTTAGCGAAGTTAATAATTCTGTGCCATTGTTGTATCTGACTGGCAACTGAAAATGAGTCAAGAAGGCAGTTGCTAACTGACTGAAGTTATGAAACGAGCCTTGTGGCAACTCAATGTACCATTTGGCAGCAAGACCTATAAGATTTCTTTGGAAAATATGTAAACGAATCGAATCATCAATGATTGAATTAGATGCACACCAAAGGTGATAAGTCATGACATGGTTCGATGGATCCTCTCCTGGCTTACCTTCGAATTTTGGTATATCACTGGGCAACTTATGAGGCATTGGCGGCCAGTTCTGATAATAAAAAATTGGATCATTCGTAAGGCGCGTCAAATCAGGTAAGTCCAAAGTTGCAATAAACGGTAATTGACGGTTAGGGTCTCGAAAACCTTGAGAAGCCAAAGCAGATCCAGGAGGCGGATACCCAGGATAACTGGGAATCGGATTAGCATTAGGAATCATGTAACCTCCCGGAAAACCAGTATGAATCGGACCATATTGAGGTTGTTGATAAGTATAGCCAGGGTACGGTTGATACTGATAGTTTGGATTTTGTGTATAGGGACCGAATTGCGACTGTCCCTGGTACGGTTGATATATAAATTGTGGTTGACTTGTAACAAATATACTTGTACCAGCTTGTCCTGTAGGCATCTGAACCGAAGTCTGGATTGAAGATCCTGACTGGGGTACAGAGACTTGAGGAATTTGCACGGATACAGGGATAGAAGAAGTTGGTGCTACAGATACTCCAGAAACAGGTGTTACAGGTTGAACAGACGTTGCAGCAGTTTGGGGCGGAGTCTGAGGTGTACTAGGCCCAGACTGCTGAACTGAACTAGGTGTAGGAGTTTGAATAGCTGGCTGAACAAGTTGCTGGGTTGGACCAGAAACTAAAGGCTGTCCAGGTTGATAAGGCAACTTCACATTAGGCTGCAAAGGCTGTTGATATTGGGACGGATCCCACACCATCATTCCGAGGTATTGTCCCGTAGAAGGTTGAACGTAAGGACCATAACCTGGTTGAACGTAGGGTTGATAATTAAGTGGTAAATTTCTGGCTCCTTGAATAGATGGTTGACCAGAAGGCTGTTGGAAACCTTGAATTGGGTACTGACCTTGAGGTTGATAACCCTGAGGTGCATACTGAGGCTGGGGTTGATAAGGACCCTGAGAAGCATATTGAGCTTGGGGTTGACCTTGAGGTATGTACTGTCCTTGAGGTTGATAACCCTGAGGTATGTACTGTCCTTGAGGTTGTCCCCCAAAATAATATGATTCCACAGTTTGTCCTGGGAAAAAGCTACCTTGAGGTTGTGCCCCAGGTGGTAATTGACTACCTGAAGGTTGCCCTCCAGGTGGTAATTGACTTCCTTGAGGTTGCCCCCCAGGCGGTAACTGACTTCCCTGAGGTTGCCCCCCAGGCGCTAACTGACTGCCTTGAGGTTGCCCCCCAGGCGCTAACTGACTGCCTTGAGGTTGAGGATTCGGAATATTACCAGACATCATAAAAATTTTCTCTGCGTTCGACGTTTCAATGTTAAATCCGTTAAGACCAGATGATAACACGTTTTCAATTGGTCAAGGAGCTGCTCCCGAGAAAGTACCAGACAGAGCCTGATATCCCAAAGGAACAGAAGGACCACCGTGTAAAAATGATTCCGGTGTCTGAGAAAACATGGATGACTCTCCTGCCATAAAAGATGACGGATAATAACCTCTGGGTGTAGGATGAAATGGAATTCGAGGTGGATAAAAAGCAAGACCCGGGTTCTCTAAAAAAAATTTTAAAGAGAGATACCAAGGATCAGTTCGAATGGGGCTGTAGAAAATAGATTCACGCTCCCTAAGATTTAACGATTGAGGGGAGTCGGGAAGAGATATATCTTCGTCTGGATTAGTAAGTTCTTCAATAGAAATAAGTCCAGATGGAAGATTGTCAGTGATAATATTTCTTACCCTAGGTGAACCTGGATCGCTAGAAGTTGGTGTAATAAATCCTGAAGATGTTTCCAAAACAGAAGATTCAGTTTCAGGTTCAGAGATTTCAGGTTCATCAGCTAATTCACCAGAAGGAGAAATACTTCTAGTAACTTCAGAAACTGAAATCGGTTCTTGAATGTATTCTGTTGTAGGTATTTGATGATCAGGATGAATAACTATAGATGAACTTCCAATTTCTGTTGATCTAATTCTACCACTACTGGATGATACCAGAGCCCGAAGCCCTTCAAGCTGACTTGGTGAATATTCAGGGGGTTTCCCTTGTATTCTCCGGGATTGTCTCGGCAATTCCGCCACGATTAAAAATTAACTAATCACACGCAAACAAAGAAAAATTTCAATGAAAACACCTAAAGTCTCTAAGAAACAAACAATTGAATCATACGCTTAAAAAAAATCTAAGAGTTCAAACCACACACAAACAGTAACTTTCCTTACTAAAAAACACTAGTTGGTGATGAAATCCAACTTAGTAGAATTTTAATACGAAAAGGGCGGTTGGAACAGTTACCTCGACAACCTGCTTAATGAAACAAACCGGTGCAAGTTTCTCCACTATACCATCTCAAGTGAAGATAACCCTCCGGAGAGTCCAAGTGAGTCTAGCCGACGTCTGTTCCAGGTACAGTGGGATCTTCCCTCCACCGTCACCTTAGGAAAGAATCCTAAAGATTATGGCCTCTAAGGTTACCAATAGAAACAAATATACCTGGGAGAACAGTCTACGATCTGACACACACGCAAGGGCAGAGTAACAAAGCTCAATCCCCTTGAAGGCTCCTTAAAATAATTCAAGGTATGCCAACAAGTGACCCCTGGCTCCTCGACAATGGTCTATCCAAGGTTTACCGTTGCTAATACGTGTATATCTTCTATCGTTCCCAATGAGGAAGGATTGATTACCCCACTGGTTCATATATGATCTCGTGCTTGACTCCTTTAAGAGGAGCTTCCGAGAGCATACATGCAACAATTGGAATTCTTCCTACCGCAAGATTTGTCCACTTGTTTGTTTTATTTATCTTGGAGAGTTAATTACCCCCTACTCCAAGATACTAGCCTAAGCTATGTTGGTGATAAGAGCCCTAGAAATAAAAAATTACTAGATGAATTTCGCGGAAATGAAACTTCGATGATGTGAAGACTCGACTTCCAAACAGGGAAAATTTTAAGGATGGAAAATTATCTTGAATTTTAAAAAATTGGCGAATCTCACTAGTCCCTAATATGAAAACTATAAAATGCTTATTGGTGTATTTGTAAAATTATTCAAATTTATAATGATTTTATATATACTCTCTATATAATGTTGGCGATTTTTAACGTAAAATAATTTTATATTGTAAAATTTGGGCGAATCGTTTTTATAAAAAATGGAAATTGGCGAATCTTTTTTTTGGAAAAATCATGGAAAATTAGCCCACTTGCGAATATGAGCCCCTAAAATTTTCCATGCTTCCAAAAACACTAAAAATGCACCTGGAAATGATAATCAATTCTTTTTTGTTCAATGAACTTTGTATCTAAAGAAAGAGTTGGAGAATGCAATTCTTTTTAATGAACAATTCCTTCTTTAAACAGAAAGAATAATTGAAAGAAAATATTTTTTGTCTTTTCAATAATGAGATAAATTATCAAAGCTCATAACAAAATCCTTTTTCTTTCCAAATTTGAAGCTACAAAACAATTTTCCTTCAAAAGAAAGCTACAAAATTTTAAAAACTACTCAAAACTACAAAAACTAATCTTGTGATCTATTGATTCTAATTTGAATAAAAGCTTTGAGATTTTTTGGAGAATTTTTTTCTTAGTTGTTCAGCAATCTAAGGATCTATTCGTCCAGAATAACAAACAGATCAAAAACACTCAAAATATGTTTTTTATAAAAATGAAATTCAAAACCTTCAACCAAGTTTTTTCGAAGATTCGCAAAGAAACAAATGGCTTTCTTTCTCAATAAAGTATGTTTCCACAATCAGGTTGGATTCAGCAAAAAGACAAAAATATCAATGTAATCTGAGATACTTCAAACTGTCAATGTTTCGAATCACTACAAAAACCAAGTGGAAATCAATCCAAAATGCAAAATATTCTAGAAAATCACCAAAACATCAATACTGTTGGAGTTCATTCAAAAAAAAAATTCTTGACAGAAACAATGATCAGTCTGGGTAGAAACCAAAGATGTTAAATCCAAATAAAAATAAACTACAGAAAGAAATCTGGAGGTTTTCTAAAATTTAAACAGGGTCCGCAGGCCATCAATATAACCAGGTGCGGTCCCGCATTGTCATCTCACAGAAAGTGTGAAACTACCCGCTCTGTCTAAAGAAGGCAGAGTGCGGTCTCAGGAAAAATTATAGAAAAACATAAAAAATTTCAAAATTTTCAAAAACAGGGAAAATCTAAATTACCCAGACAGATATGTATCAATCAAAAATCAGGAAAAAATGTTTCCTCAAATCAAGATAAAAGAGAACCAAAAACTACAAGTTCTTATCCCCAGCGGAGTCGCCATTTTGTTGTGTAGATTAATCCGTCTTGCAGACAAGACCGATCTCTCTAGTACTAAAAGTAACTAGCAACAAACAGCCAATTATACTAATTTCTCTCTAAGCATATAAGATTCATAAAAATTCTATATAGGTGCAAGGCCTACCTTATTTCCAACGCTTGTTTGAAATTGTTGTCGTCCCTTGTGCACTTGAAGGAGTGTTCTTCATAAACCTGCAGTCACAAACAAGCAAAAGATTACATAGCACCTGTATAGACATTATTATAAACCATACTTATCATAGTGATCAAGGAATCTATGAAATAAACCATGAATAGATATCTTATTGAGAAAAATGAGTATATTTGTATTAACTTCAAATGAAATAAAACCTTTACAACCTGTGCCTTGATGTCATGCAGGTCTTCCTAGGGTCCGAAGTAGGAATCTCTTCTACTTTGATAAGCTTAGCACTCTTTCAACCAAGACTAAAAGAGGTATGTAATCTCTCCTCACAGAAAGTCTTAATTAATAGAGTCTGAATCTCAACAGCATTTAGCCTCCAATATCCTAAAGCTTGAACTCCCTTTGAGGCTACCCAAGGCCTCTTTTTATAGTAGAAAAGAGGAGGTTTCTTGTTCCAAATATGAAGGGATATAATCCTCCTTCAAAGGGATTAGCTCCTTACATCAAGGGGTTAGCTCCATCAAGTAAAGGATGCATGAACCTTATCAAAGCGTATCCATTCCCGAAAATTCCCATCTAGAATCTTCTAGAATTGATCTGAGATCAACTTTTTAACTTTACTTTCTCGCCTTTTTGAGTTTTACAGAGGTCCGCACCTATAACACAAAGAACGTGCGGTATGGTTCTGCAGGAGAGCTTAACTTTAGGTGCGGGACCGCAGGTAATGAATAGAGAAAGTGCGATACCAAATTTTAGGAGATTTTTAGGAGCTTTCTTCTGATTTTCAGGGCTTGACATGAAGAACTGATGTGTTAGACTTGCAAAAGGAGGAAGTATGAGTAATAATGAGCTCATACTCATAGAAGAATGTCAGGATGACAGTTTTTAGTGTAACACCTTTTTTGCAACAAAAAAAACCTTACGTTCTGCAAGGCCAAGCTCTTGTACATCAAGGACAACCCTACAGTCCTGCACTGGGTCAACCTGGTTTTCAGGGGAAACATAGTCCATCCCAACCATCGGGAAACCTCTTCCACAAGGGCAAATTGGTGGCTCTCATTATCCAGGCCAACCTGCCCCGTAGGGACAGCCTGCCTAACCTCAATAGCCGATTCAACCTGCTCAACCTGCTCAACATCCGGTTCAAACTGCTCAACAGCTGGTTCAACCTGTTCAACTTGCTCAACAGCCAGTTCAACCTGCTCCACAGGGACAACCTGCTCAACCTCAAGGCGCTACTTACCCTCCTCAAGGTCAATTTCAGGTAGTATATAGTGCGCCCCAAGGTTTCACTTATTACCCTCAAAGTCAATCCCAGATGGTGTATAATCCACCTCAAGGCAATGTTTACATTTCACAGCAAAATCCATATGTTGCTCAGTAAGGACCTCAATGGTATGCTCAGAATCAGTATCCCGGTCCTCAACCCCAGTATGGGCAGAACTATCAAGCTTATAACCCTTATGGATGGAATCCTCAAGGAAAAAACATATGGGGGCATAATTTCTCTCAAACTTGGGTGAAATTCTAACACTGGTCTTTATCAACAACCTCCAATGCCTTTTAATCCTCAATTACCATTTATTGCTACATTGGAACTGCCTAATGTGTCAAAGTTGACGAACGATCCGATCCTTCATAACCCATATTGGCCTCCGGTTCCAACCAAAATTCCTGGTGATTGTCTGATCTAAAAATGAAAGTATTTGTTTTGATTTTCAAAGTATTCATTTCCATTAACTTAAGTGTGCAAAATGTTTGGATAGTCTAACAAGTGAAACAAAGTTTTTTTGTTAACTGTTTATGAAATTTGGTGTGAGGGAGTGTTGTTTTAATTTACTATTTAACAACTTTAATCTAAATAACACAGCATAATAACTTCACTATAAACACACAACAACATGAAGAGGTAGTTCACCCCTCCTGGGCTACATCTGTTGGGTCCAAGGTTCCCAATGGGCATGTCCTTGATATATTATGATGCTAAAATTGGTAATACAGTCAAAAAAAGGTCTAAACAGACCAAACCAGCTGTGAAAATGGATTCAAAACAAAAAAATAAGTTAAGAATGACTCTGATTTCACCTAAAACAGTGAAGTGTAGTCCAATGCAGCTCCATTTCCCTTAAGGCCCTGATGGCTTCCCAAGATTATATGAAGTGTAAATGGCTGAAGAACACCTCTGATGGCTCTGGAACCTATTCCATTGGCTCTAGAATGCTGAGAATACTCAAAATAAAAAACAGTTTCACTCCAAAAGGCTTTTTCTAGTGAAAGTTATGTCCAACTGAAGTTTTATCCAGGTTGGCCTAAGGAAACTCCACCAAAACTGGAGTGACTGCAGTTAACTCCGACAACTTTGGCATAAATGCCTAAAAAGGCAGACTCTGCCCAGTTTGGTTGCACGGTTATGGAGACATTAAATGTTTAAGGTGTAGTGGTCACATGGACCAACTCCACCACTGGCGGAACCGTGGAGCCAACAGTTTAAAGACTGTGGAATCAACTGGCTACTGTAACCTATGCATATGTGAACGCTCCCCCATCCGTAACAGTCGAGGTTAACGTTATCCACGGAGGTTGGCCTATGGTTCCCTCTGGAGGGGCTATCAACTGGGAGCTAACCTTTCTACCCAAACCTTTCATAACAACCACCGTTACTTTGTGACATGCGCTCATGCACATCTGACCTGTCGTTCAACTCTGACCTTGCTCGTTCACTCCGACCTATGTTCACAACCAACTTGTGTGCACTGCTGACCCATTGCGTGCACTACTGACCCGTCGCGTGCACTCATTAGGGGAATTTTGAGGTCCTAAATGGGCCTCCTAAGGAAATAATAAAATAATAGCTAAACTAATAAAATAATATTTATGAATTTGCAATTCACTTTTTGCACCAAAATCCATGTAACCATAGTTAAATTCAATTCAAAAGTTGTACCAAAATAAAATTAATAAAAAAATTGTATCTATGTGACTATAAATAAGAGTAAGTTTCTCAAGAAAAAGTCATTATCATTGAACAACTAATCATTAGGGGATTTATGAGGTCTAAAATGGGCCTCCTAAGAAAATAATAAAATAATAGCTAAACCAATAAAATAATATTTATGAACTTGCAATTCACTTTTTGCACCAAAATCCATGTAACCATAGTTAAATTCAATTCTAAAATTGTACCAAAATAAAATTAATAAAAAAATTGTATTGATGTGACTATAAATAAAAATGAGTTTTTCAAGAAAAAAACATTAGCATTGAACAACTAATGCATTTGTCCTTTGTACTTAAAGAACTTAAAATAAAATATAAATATAAATTTATAAATTCTTAATTATAGTATATGCTATTAATTAATATTTATATTATTTAAATTGTATAATAACATATAATTAATATACTATATAAAAATAATATAATATTATATAATATAATACAATAAATGTATAAAATATAATATAATAAATGTATAAGGATATGCATTTTTTCTTTCAAGAAATATGAAATGACAATAATATTATTTTATTCAAAAAGTGTGAAATGACATTTATTATGAGTACTTTACTTTGACTTTAAAAGTACTTAGAGCACTATCATGGTTAACCATGAGTTTTTATCTACCATTGAGAATGTGACAAGTAAGTACCTTTAACTCAAGGAATGCCACCTCAACCATTAGGGATGACGTCATCCCCTAAAATGTGATTGGTTCTCATAAAGTGAATTTTGATTGTACATTTTCCTTAGGAGGCCTATTTTAGACCTCAAAATTCCCCTAATGGCATTTGTTCTTTGTACTTAAATAACTTAAAATAAAATATAAATATAAATTTATAAATTCTTAATTATATTATATGCTATTAATTAAAATTTATATTATTTAAATTGTATAATAACATGTAATTAATATACTATATAAAAATAATATAATATAATAAATGTATAGGGATATGCATTGTTTCTTTCAAGAAATATGAAATGACAATAATATATGTTTATTCAAAAAGTGTGAAATGACATTTATTATGAGTACTTTACTTTGACTTTAAAAGTACTTAGAGCACTACCATGGTTAACCATGAGTTTTTATCCACCATTGATAATGTGACAAGTAAGTACCTTTAACTCAAGAAATGCCACCTCAACCATTAGGGATGATGTCATCCCCTAAAATGTGATTGGTTCTCATAAAGTGAATTTTGATTGTACATTTTCCTTAGGAGGCCCATTTTAGACCTCAAAATGTTGACCCGAGTTCGTTCAGTGCTCAATTGCATTCACAACCAACCACCTGAACTCCTGCCATTCATTTACTACTGACCTATGGGTAGACACTGCACACGGGTGACCTGTGCCCACCCGGGTCTGGTTGGGTCGGTTCGGCCCGAATGACCCAAAAAATTTTAATATCCAATTAAAAAAAAATTGAACCTTCTTAGGCCTGGGGCCATGTGGCAGCCTCCAAGTAGGCCATGTGGCACCCACTGATAGGCCATCCCAATTTTTCTAAAATAATGAAATTTTCCATTTTCACAAAAATTCTGAAGATGCCATAATTTTCTTTCCAAAGTGTTGTTTTTAAGGTTACTGGGCAAAATTAAAACTTGAATATCTTCCACATCCGACATCGGATTTGAGTGCCGTTCACGACGTTAGGATCGTAATGACGAACACTATTCGGTCGATCAATTTATTACCATTTCTGAGCAGTTCCAATTTTGAGCATTTTTTCACTTGGGACATGATCACCTGATCACACCTCCCCATTGGGAAGTTTTTGGACCCCAAAAGCCTTCAATTACATGTTAAGAAGATGAGGGTATAGGTCCCTCGCCTTTTCCACCTTGATCCACTTTGCCTTACTTGATTTTCCGCCTTTAAGACCAACTCAAACATAATCAACATTTCCCCTCCTTGAAGTGTGTCCTTCTGTCAAGGATAGCATCCTCTTTCAATTCATCCAAAAATTCTGGCGAGAGATCCTCTATGGATGGTAGCTAAATTTCACTTTCAATATCAACAATTAAAGGAGGTTCATACAAACGTAAGTTTTCCACATACACAATGGAATACATTTGCATGTATGAAGGCAAATCTAAATGAAAAGCATTATTTCCAACTTTTTTAAGGATCTTGAATGGACCATAATGAATAGGCTTCAAATTTTTACCTTCTCCTTGCATTATTTCCTTACTAATATGCAACCATACCCCATCCCCTTCTTGAAACTTATGATCAATTATGTGCTTATCATGCCTCTCCTTGTACTTGCCTTGACTTTTTTCAAGATGTTCTTGAACTTGCTGATGTATGAGCTGAATTCTTTCAATGAACATGCGAGCTTTGTCAATGTCACTATGACCATCAATGGCCACATCCTTCTCAAGAATAAAATCTAAAGGTGACTTAGGCAAATACCCAAAACAAGCTTCAAAAGGTGAAGTATTTGTAGAAAAGTGCTTGGCCCGGTTGTAAGCATGTTGAATGTAATGCAAATGTTCATCCCAAAGCTTGGGATGCTTGCTGCAATAACCTCTCAAAAGATGTACAATGGTTCTGTTCACTACCTCTGTTTGGCCATCAGTTTGCGGATGCAAAGCAGTACTCTTCTTCAACTTGGTGTCCATCATCTTCCATAAATTGGACCAAAAATTCCCGACAAATTTGGAATCCTTGTCACTAGGAATAGAAGTAGGCAAGCCATAATGAACCCATACATGTTGAAAATATAAATCAACAGTTTTTTCAGCAGTTATAGATTTCTTACATGGCATAAGAATACACATCTTGCTGAAATGATCAACTACTACATAAAGATAATCATGCTGCTTTCTAGATAATGGTAGCCCTCCAAAAAAATCCATAGAAACACTTTCCCATGGTCTAGAAGGTACCGAAAATGGTGTATATAAACCAAGCTTCCTATTGCTAGGCTTTCTTGTAGTACATAATGAACAATCTCTAATGAAATGTGAAACACTATCTACCATGCGAGGCCAATAACAATACCTCTGTAAATGTGCCACCATTTTGCTTACCCCGAAATGTCCAGCTATGAGAGAAGAATGAGCATTTCTCATAATGCTTAGTCTCTCCCCCTGTGGTATACATAACTTGCCCATATGAAACAAAAAATTACTATGCAAATGATAATCATTCTCCTCAACATGATTCCCTTCACTCAAGTTAGCATACACATCCTTAAAATCAACATCTGATGCATATTGTTCTATGTAGCTCTCATGCACAATAGAATCAATCTTAAGCAAAGTACTAGCACTAATAATAGGCCTTGAAAGCATATCGACAACCTTGTTGTAAATACCTTTCTTGTACCTTATTACCAAGTGAAATTGTTGTAGGAAGCCCATCCATCTGAAATTCCATGACTGCTGCAATTTACTTTGCGATTGCAAGTACTGTAAATGCTGATAGTCGGTATGAACAATTGTTTCTTTGCCCATCAAATAATGTTTCCATTTTTTGACACTTTGTACCAACTCATACAACTCTTTATCATATGTAGGATAATTCACAACATCACCATTAAATGTCTCAGAATGAAATGCAACATGCTTACCATGCTGTAAGAGAACTGTACCCATGGTGTAATTGATTGCATCTGTCTAAATCTCAAATGGTTGTCTCAAGTCCGGTAATGAAAGAACAGGAGCTGAACTTATCTTCTCTTTCAAAGACTCAAAATCTTTCTGTTTCTTGCCTCCCCATTGGAAAGCACGCTTCACACTAGTCACTGCATGCATAGGAGCTACTATGGCAGAGAAGTTAGAAATAAACTTCCTCCAATATTGAGCTGCACCCAAAAAACTTCTTACCTCTATAATGGATTTAGGAGTAGGCCAATTCACAATGGCTTCTACTTTGGAAGGATCAATTCTCAAAGCGCCTCCTCCTACTATGTGTCCCAAATAAACCAAAGAAGTCTTTCCAAATTCATACTTTGACATTTTAAGAAATAACTGATTTTTCTCCAAAACATCAAGTACTTTCTTAACATGGAAGACATGCTCTTCTCTAGTCTTTCTGAAAATTAAGATGTCATCTAAGTAGATAATAACAAAATCATCAAGAAAAGGACGTAAGACATCATCCATTACCCGCATGAAAGTTGCAGGTGCATTGCATAAACCAAACGGCAAACAAGCCACTCAAAGAGTCCATGTTTGGTTTTAAATGATGTCTTCCAAATGTCACTTTCTGCAATTCTAACTTGATGATAACCACTAAGTAATTCCAACTTAGCGAAATATTTAGCATCTTTCAGCTGATCCAACAAATCATCTATCCTTAGAAGTGGGTAACGATTTTTACCGTTATTTTGTTCAATGCCCTGAAGTCCACACACATGCGCCAAGTTCCATCTTTCTTTGGAATCAACACTATCGGTGACCCACATGGCGAAGTGCTTGGTCTTATAAATCCTTTGTCCAACAAGTCTTTAATTTGCCTCTTGATTTCAGAATTCTCCATGATAGACAAGTGATACATGCTGATGTTAGGAAGAGGACAATCTTGATGTAAATGGATCTCATGTTGAATCTCCCTTTTAGGAGGTAAACCTGTCGGTTCCTGAAACATCTCATGTTGTGCATCAGCTACATCATATAAATCTGATTTGAGCTTGGAAACACAATTTTCAAATGACTCATGATTCATATCAACCTTGGGCTTAACCATAAGAAGTACAAAACTCTTTCTTGAATTGACTAGCCTTTTTACCCGTCCCACATTTACCATCGCTATATTTGTCTTCTTGCGATGTGCTCTAACAATGAACTCCTTGCCATCTTTAAAGAGATGATTTTTGTTTTCATGGCGATGGAAGATCACTTTCCTGTCAAATAAGTAAGTACTTCCCAAAACAATTCCTGATATATCAAGTGGCACCACATCAAGTTCAACTGTGTCAATGAAGTGTGTAGTTATGGCGAATCGCAATATGCACTTTCTTGAGACTTGTAAGTTTGCATCCTTGCATATCCACCCAAGTGGATAAGGATTTGGATGTGGAAAGGTCTCAATTTTTAGTTGTTTGGCCAAGTCTTCTGATATAAGATTTTCTTGTGACCCACTGTCAAACAGTGTGTCAATTTTAGTATGTTTTGAGACTACCCTCACATGGAACAATTCAATTCTTTCTTCCTCACTAGGAGCTTGTACATGACAGTTTGAAGTACTAGTGCTTGCTTTAGTTTCAGTTTCCTTTCCCTTCATACTTTTAAAACCCATGGCTGCAATTTTGGTTTCATCCCCTGAATCATCACCTAAATCTTGAGGTGTAGTTGTAGTAGCTGCAGTTTTCTTCTTTTGCTTGTTTTTGTTAAACTGGTTTCTTTTTTCAGGATGTAATTTCCAACAGTTTTTCTCTTCATGGCCATCTCTTGAAAAATGTTTACAAATGACCTTTTCACCCTCTTGTTTGATAGATGCATTCTTTTTAACTTTTCCCTTAAATATTTTATCTTTGTTCTTCCCTTTGAAAGGCTTGTTTCTACCCTCATCAAAAGTGTTTTTCCCTCTAGCCTCTAAATGCGTAGCTTATACATAAACTTCATCTAGACTAGTAGGATTAAACATAAGGATAGTGTGTTTAAGGTAACTGTGCAATCCACCTATATACTTCAACAAAGTATCTTGACTTTGTAAGTCTATCCCTAATAAGAGTGCTCTTCTCCTAAATTCCTGGGTATAGTCTTGCACATTCTGTCCCTTAAGCTGTCTAAAGTTTTGCCAATTCATTATAGCCTTTTGAAGATGAGCAAGAGGATAAAATTGTTTCTTGATTGCAGTATAAATTCAGTTCATGATAGTGTAATCTTACCATGTTTCTCGATTTCCTCCTTGGTCTTGGCTTCCCACCATACCAAAGCTGCTCCATCCATCCTTAGTGAGGCTAGTTGTATTTTGGTGTCGTCATCATGCAGATTTTGAATCCTTAAATAAACTTCCACTTGTCTGATCCAATTATCTAATTTCTCTGCATTCACTTCACCGTTAAAAATTGGCAATTCAAATTTGACATCAAGCTTTAGAAAAGGATTTTTACCAATGGTTTTCGACTTATGTGACTGATTTACCGAAGTCGAGGAAGATGATGACGAGGAAGAGGATGACGATGGAGATGGTGGATCACCATTCCATCCATTCCCTTTCTTTGATTGATCATTACCCTTCTTTCCTCCTGAGGAATCCTCTCCTTCTTTTTGGTTTTTAGACCCTTCTCCAGCAATCCTATCATTTCTTTCTTGATAGAGGATCCTTACCATTTCAGTCATATCTAAGAAAGCTTTCCAAAATACCCTTTCTTCTTCCTTGGGATCCATCTCTTCAGGAGCTTCACATTCTCTTGAAGACATGCTTGTAGCTGCTTCTAAGGTTCTTGGAGGTGGTTCTCTGACCCTTCTTGGTTTTGGATTAGTTTGTGCACTAACCAAGTTTCCTTCACCTCTCTCGAGTTTTAACCTAGTCAGCATCAAAACTTGCAAAAAAATGACTTAATCTTTGCACAAAACAAATGTTGAGTAAAAAATCTAGCTCTAAACCATCGCTCCGATACCAACTAATCTGAAAATGAAAGTATTTTTTTTGCTATTCAAAGTATTCATTTCCATTAACTTAAGTGTGCAAAGTGTTTGGATAGTCTAGCAAGTGAAACAAAGTGTTTTTGTTAACTGTTTATGAAATTTGGTGTGAGGGAGTGTTGTTTTAATTTACTGTTTAACAACTTTAATCTGAATAACACAACAAAATAACTTCACCATAAACACGCAACAACATGATGAGGCAGTTCACCCCTCCTGGGCTACATCTGCCGGGTCCAAGGCTCCTAATGGGCATGTCCTTGATATATTATGATGCTCAAATTGGTAATATAGTGAGAAAAAGGTCTAAACAGACCAAACCAGCTGTGAAAATGGATTCAGAATAGAAAAAGAAGCTAAGAATGACTCTGATTTCACGTAAAACAGTGAAGTGTAGTCCAATGCAGCTCCATTTCCCTCAAGGTCCTGATGGCTTCCCAAGCTTCTATGAAGTGTAAATGGCTGAAGAACACCTATGATGGCTCTGCAACCTATTCCAATGGCTTTCGAATGCTGATAATACTCGAAATCAAAAAAAAATTTGCTCCAAAAGGTTCTATCTAGTGAAAGTTATGTCAAACTGAAGTTTTGTCCAGGTTGGCTTAAGGAAACTCCACCAAAACTGGAGTGACTGTAGTTAACTCCGATAACTTTGGCATAAACGCCTAAAAAGCTAGACTCCGCCCAGTTTGGTTGCGTGGTTATGGAGGCATTAAATGTTTAAGGTGTAGTGGTCACATGCACCAACTCCATCGCCGGCGGAATCGTGGAGCCAACAGTTTAAAGACCGTGGCATTAACTAGCTACCGTAACCTCCGCATATGTGAACACTCCCCCATCCATAATGGTTGGGGTTAACGTTATCCACTAGAGGCTGGCCTATGGTTCTCGCTAGAGGTTTTATGCGGAGGGGCTATCAACTAGGAGCTAACCTTTCTGCCCAAACCTTTCATAACAACCGCCATTACTTTGTGACTTGCGCTTGTGCACGTCTTACCCGTCATTCAACTCTGACCCTGCTCATTCACTCTGACCCACGTTCACAACTGACCTGCATTCACAACAAACTTGCATGCACTATTGACCTGTCCCGTGCACTGTTGACCCGTCACGTGCACTGCTGACCCGAGTCCATTCACTGCTCAACCACGTTCACAACCAACTGCCTGCACTCTTTCCATTCGTTTACTGCTGACCCATGGGTAGACACCGCCTGCAGGTGACCCGTGCCCACCCGGGTCGGTTCGGGTCGGGTTGGCCCGAATGGCCCAAAATTTTTCAATATCCAATTTTTAAACAAATTGAACCTTCTTAGGTCTGGGGCCACGTGGCAGCCTCCAGGCAGGCCACGTGGCACCCACTGATAGGCCATCCCAATTTTTCTAAAATAATGAAATTTTCCATTTTCACAAAAATTCTAAAGATGCCATAATTTTCTTTCCAAAGTGTTGTTTTGAAGGTTATTTGGTAAAATTAAAACTTGAATATATTCCACATACAACATTGGATTTGAGTGTCATTTGCGGCGTTAGGATCATAATGACAAACATTATCCAGTCGATCAATTTATTACCAGTTATGAGCAGTTCCAATTTTGAGCATTTTTTCACTTAGGACATGATCACCTGATCATTGTCCCAAATTTGAGGGCAAGTCCGGAGAAGAACCCCAAGTGCATGTTAGGACATACCATCTTTGGTGTTCCTCTAACTCTTTGGTTAACGATTCTATCCGACTCCACATTTTCCAATGGACTCTTACTGGTGCCGCTGCCAAGTGACACATCAAGTTATCTCATGTCATCTTTCAGGATTTCAATTCTTTATCCATGGCGTTTCTCACACACTTTTAGTTATTGGTTTGGTATGAAAATAGGACACACCTCCTCACATCCTTGAAGTAATATCGACCTACCCATATCTCAGATCATATTCATGAATGGAGGCATCGTCGTCGCCCAATCAAGTTTCAGATTCCTGATCAGCTTCTAACTAATTGGTTTACTACCTCTTTCATCATTCCTATTGCTAAGGACATTGCTATGGGGGCATGCGCCACTGAGGAACAAGCCATTTCTTGTGCCTAGTACCTTGATCTTGTGTACTCTCAGTTCGACACATTGTATGATCTCTTGCCTGATGCTCCTAGACCTAGAATTTCCAAAGCATCGGTGATGCCATCCATTGAAGATATCATTGGTTATGTGTCTCAAACTTCTTGGAAGTCTTCTCCTCTGAATCCTGGGAAGCAAAAATATACTCCTTCCAATGATATTTCTTCTCAGCCAGCCTCAAATTCTGGTAAAACTGCAGAAGTGAATCTCGTTCAGGCCAATCTAGCGGCTAAAACTTCCAGGGGTAAAAATAAGGGTAAAGGTAAGGCCAAAGTTGATACCCTGAAACAGGATTCTCAGAAATCTCTTGGTGATGATGGTTCACAGCGTAAATCGAAATATCCTTGCTTGATTTGTGACAAAGAGAACTACACCAAGGACTGTCCTAGACAGGCCGAAGTGAGTCGATTGCTCAAAGGCACCCAAGGAACTCTGGTTGTTCTCAAAGAACCATTTCCTTCACAACAGACTCAATTGATAGAGAAGCCTCATTCCTCTGCTCCATTTGGCTCTCATGTTTTAATGATGAACGGTCCTGCATCCATTTCCATAGCTACTTGGTCAAAAGATTATACCGAACCACGTCAGGAAGCGGGGAAAGAGATCGTTGATGGTCCTCCTCCTCCGCCTGTTTCTGGCCCTCTTCAGATTGAAAGGTGCAGTATTGAGCCCATTGTATGACCACCTTCCAAAGGTGTACTCCGTAAGTCTTCTTACAATCCTAACGCCCGTGCTACTTAACATTACTGTATTATTGAGGATTTGGCTCAGGTGCCATCTGCGATGTCTGCATTAGAAGTAATTTAGAGTTGTCCATCTCAACAGAAGGCTTTGTTATCCGCCATCGGTGGGGTTGATCTTGCTGATTCGAGCCTTATCACTTTCGACTTGGAGAATTTCATCCCACGTCTCCCTCACCAGCTTGCACTCATCATACAAGTTAGCATTAATGGACTAGATATCCATCGAGCGGTCGTGGACGAGGGTGCGTCTATGTGCGTCATGTCATCTGCCTGCTGGAAAGCTATCAGTTCTCCAGCTCTGAATTCATCTCCAAATGTTGTAGAAGCGTTTGATGGAAGGGAATCTAAACCTCTTGGTCTTCTCGCTAGTTTACCGATTACTCTGGAAGGGAAAACAATCAACATCGAGGTTCAAGTAATTGACGCCAAGCTCAATTACAATCTTCTCCTTGGTCACAACTGGACCCATGCCATGTTGTGCGTTCCATCCACTCTCTTTTGTGTTTTGCAATTTTTGTACGAAGGAAAGATCGTTACTGTCGATCAGTTTTTGTTCTTCACTTCTTCTTCCGAGAACAATGTTATGTATGTAGATCAAATTCCTACGCCTTACGAGAGCGTTGGGCTGGTTCTCTTCAAAGATCCTGCCCTCATGGGTATTTTTCCTCTTCCTCCACCCAACACTGTTTAGGTTAATATGATCTCCAGGTCTGACGATCCGTGGATCATCCCTTCTCCCGAGCAGATTGATTCATTTGGAGATTCAATGTCGTTAAGTCCGATCGAGATTGATTATTGTGAACTTATTTCAGCTTCAGATCCTCTGCCTCCTGATCATGCTCCTTTGGGCATGTCTCTTGATACTTATTCTCAATCCCCTTGAATCGGTGATTTAAATTTTCCCAACCCCTTGAAAGAGATATTTCCCTCCGATAAAGTCATCGTGGAAACTATGTCTCTCGACAATCCTCCTTGGGATGATAATCATCATCGTTCCTCGTTCATGCATGGCCTTGGGGCCATGTCTACGTGTCTTGAGAGGTTTGATTCTCAGGTTCGTTCTCCTCCGCTTGAAATGCCTATTCTGACACATGGAGTTTTTACAGAAGGTAACTTGAGTAACATCACACAAACGATGCCTATCGACATTTCCGTCAAACTAGGAATTGTCGAGAACATCCATATTGGGGTGACTTGTTCTCCCGATGAGGTTCAGGTCTATACTAGTCTCTTCTGTGAGTTTCACGATGTTTTTGCATGGTCTTACGAAGAGATGCCCAACATCGATCCAAGTATAGTGGTGCATGATATTCCTACCTATCCTGGTGCGAAGCCTGTTCGCCAACGTATTCGCCCTGTGCACCCTAGAAAGGCTGCCGCTATTAAGGGAGAAGTTGAAAAACTTCTTAAAGATGGTTTTATCTATGTGATTCCCTTGACATAATGGGTTTCTAATATTGTTCTTGTAGATAAGAAACAGGGTACCATTCTTGTCTTTTTTGATTACCATGACATTAACCGAGCTTTCCCTAAGGATAATTATCCTACTCCTTTTATTGATCAAATCATTGATGACTGTGCTGGGAGTGAGATTTTTTCCCTTATGGATGAGTTTTCTGGGTACAACCAATTTAAAATTCTTCTGACTGATCAACATAAGACCGCCTTTATCTATTATTGGGGTACTTTCACTTATAAAAAGCTCCCTTTCGGTCTGAAAAATGTTGGGGCTACATTTCAGTGAGCAATATCATATGCTTTCCACGATATCAAGCACATTGTTCAGCATTATCCAGATGACCTTCCAGCTCATTTGGCTAAGTGTAAAGACCATCCCGATCATCTCCATCAGATTTTTCTTCGTTTTCGGTGCTATAACATCCAGCTGAATCCACATAAGTGCATCTTCTGCGTTGACTCTGGTAGACTATTAGGGTTTATCGTTTCCAAATACGGGATTCGTCTTGATCCACTCAAAGTTGAATTTATCGTTAATCACCCCTCTCCTTCCTCCTTACATCAGCTACAAAGTCTGTAGGGAAACGATAACTTCTTAAGTCGTTTTATACCTACTAAGCCGAAGTGGCTAAAGGATTTACACGATTACTGAAGCAAGGTGTTCCATTCCTCTGGGATGAGATCGCCCAAAATTCCTTCGATGCACTGAACACGTTTCTCGTCAATGCTCCTCTGTTGTGTCCTCTAAATTATCATCGCGATTACTCCCTCTATTTGGCCACCACATTCAGCACAATTTCTATGGTTTTGGTACAATACGATGATGATGGTGACGAGCATGTCATTTACTATCTGCCTTGAAACATTCTCGATACTGAAACGCGATATGCACATGTCGATAAATTGGCATTTGCCGCTATTCAAGCTGTTCAAAGTTTTCGTCACTATATTCTGTTGCGTACAGTGACTGTGATTTCTGACTCCAACTCTATGACCTACATATTGACTCGTCAATTTCTAGGGGGCAAGTACTCAAAGTGGATTATCACCCTCCAAGAGTTCGATTTGGAGTTCACTACTGCCAAGTCAAAGAAGTCATTAGTCTTCGCCGATTTAATCTACTCTCTCCCTTATGATTCTGCTCCATATTTTTCCGAGGAACGCATTCCGGATGACAAACTTTTTCTAATTAGCACCCTCGATCCATGGTATGGTGATATCATCCTATATCTTTAGACTTCTACCTTTCGATTTCAGTTGACGAAGGATGCTCGCCGACGCATCCGTCATCAATCACAACCCTATCGCATAGTCAGAGATACACTCTACCGCATCGGAGTTGATTCCATTCTCCACCAACGTTTGACTCTCGAGGAGGTTGAAAAAACCTTGAATGATTGTTCGAGTGGCACCTGTGGTGGTCACATTACTGGTTATGCTAATGCACAGAAAATTATTCGTGCTCGATATTTATGGCCCACCATCTTTAAAGACTGCATTGTTGCTGTCCGTAATTTCCATGCTTGCCAAATCTATCAGCGCAAGATGCGCGCACCGCCTTCCCATCTCCACCTTGTCATTACCGATGGCCCCTTTGTGAAGTGGGGCATCGATTTTATGACGTGTAACCCTCACTTGGCCGGGGGGTATGGTTATATCATCGTAGCCATTGACTATTTCACCAAATGGGCCGAAGCAATGCCTACACTTATGGCTAACAGTAAGACAGTAGCACAGTTTCTATTTAATCATGTCATTTATAGGTTTGGTGTCCCTCAATCCAGTTTTACTGATCATGGTTCCCATTTTCAGCATTACATGGTGGCAGAGTTGACTTCCAGTTGGGTCTGTGTCACGACAACTCAAATCCATACTATCCTCAGGCCAATGGCTAGGTTGAAGCTGTGATTAAATTTCTCATCACTACTATGCTTCAACGTACAATTGGGATGCACAAATCAAACTGGCATCTCATGTTGTTTTTGGCTCTTTGGGCTTACCGAACCTTAGTAAAGGATGCGACTGGATTCACTCCATTCCAGCTTGTCTACGGTCTGGAAGCTACCCTTCCAATTGAATGTGAAATACCTTTGCTCAAATTATTTGTCGAATTTCTGCCGAATACTTCGCCAGAAGAAGAGCATCTTCTCTATTTAGAAAGGCTGGACGAAACTTGCCACTTTTCTTCTCTGGTCATTTACGCGCAGAAAAAGTGGGTCAATGCTCATTTTGACCAGTCAGTTTCCCCTCGTTCCTTCATAGAAGGAGATCTCGTCCTCCTGTATGACCGAGCTCACGATAAACTAGGGGTAGGAAAATTTCAACCCATGTGGCATGGGCCCTACATTGTTAAACGTGTTTTGCGAGATGGGGCTTATGAGCTTATTGATTATGAAGGTCATCCTATGGATCAACCCAGAAATGGGTTGTATCTTAAAAAATACTATGCATGATTCATTTGTGCATGCTTGTGTACATAGGTGTTCTTTTCATTTTGTACATTTTTTGGCTTGGTGTGCTTTGCGAGCATTTTCTTGCTTATTGGATCATTGCTTATTATGCATATGTCTATTACCCCGTATGTCGGTTTCGCGAATGGTGCTTCCCGTAGTACCTGGAACTTTTCTTCAGAAGTCTGGGTGCTTTATGACCCTACGGTGAGTTGATAGACCTTCAAGGTATCTGTCTACGATGAACTACAAACAATGTCACTAAATATAGTGATTTTATTGAACTATTGATCGAGGTTATTACCCTCGACATTCGTGCATTGATTGTTAACCTAGACTCACAACTTGTTGTTCTTCAACTTAATGGACATTATTCTGTTAGAAACCCTCACATATTAAGGTTATATTTGCGTGTTCGTTTACTGGAAAGACATTTTGATTACATTACATATCAACATATTCCTACAAAAATGAATGCATTAATTGATACAGTAGCTAACATTGTATTATATAGACATTTGCGTAATTTGTAAAAAATCATCATCACATGACAAGATCCATACAAGAATATATATATATATATATATATATATATATATATTGAGTGTTTGCATCCATGTGCATCATAAGTTAAAAAAATATGTATGTTTTGGTTACATCTTGAGACATCATGTCTCTCAAAAATATGCGGAAATAAAACCTAGGTGTCTACTCAGCGTGACGCTCATGATATCATGTCACAGCCTGTACAAGCCGCCTCAGCAAGCGGTGAACATGGTTTGACACCCCTGTAGTGTGTCTCTGGTATGCACGAGGAACATCATCGAATCGTGCATAGTTCAGGATCCCACGGGAGATTCCCTCTAAGTTGCGTATGATTTCCTCCACCTCACCTCCCTCACCATGAAAGGACACATCAAAGTTGCGAGGAATCCGTCATGCTATCAGGGACATACCTGCAGGTCTCTCTATGCCAACGTCTGCAATTACATGGATTAATGTTAGAACATGCATAACAAAAAAAAATCATAATACTCATCAAAATAAAAAATGGTTCTTACCCAGTACTTCATCCCAATCCTCTCCTTCTAGGAGCAAGAGATCCGCATCACCAGTGAAATCTGTGCCAGAGTAGGGCCAGTCCTCCACAACAATCAGCTGTCGGCGGAGCCACTCAAATAACTCTGGTCTCCAGGACATCTGTTGACCGCTCCCTGACCTTGGCATCAGAGCTGCCCAACGGGCCATCCATGGCTCTTAGGCTGGTGGTGTAGGAACTATCACCCCCTGATGCTAGAAGATTGGTAGTCATTCCAAGATGAACGATACCAATATGGACCCGTAGTCGAACTATTGTAGCTTGGTTTTCTTGCATTTTTTCAGTTGATGCTTCATGTTAATTGTTACCACCTCTGCCTAGTTATAGAGGGTCGGTGCCATGCAATCTACAACAAGAAGTAGCTATGTTTTTTTGGTCTCATGCGGTGCCTGCGATCCAGTAGCTCATGTGATGGTGTGCAGCACTACCTTAAGTGCCACATCCAGAATAGTTTGGATGTCCACTTTTCCGCTTCCCGATCCTTTCTTTACCCTGGGCACACCTTGTCAATAACCATACTCATGTTCTCCATTGAGGGATGGGTTCTGGTCGGGATTGGTACTTCCCCCCTCCGCGATAGTTCGGTTATGAAATAAACATCTGAGACTTCAATCTCAAGTTCCTGGTCGCGAATAATGAATTTTTCTCGATCAACATCCCAGACACTGATCAAGTACTGCAACGGCTCTGGTTAAGCTCTGAGACATGGTGCCATAAAGAATTTCTTGATCCCGCAATTTCTGAGAGCCTCCATGCATCTTCTATTGCCCATGGCTTCCTCATATTCTTCACTGTGTTCTCGTTCTTTCCATTTGATCACCATTTTGTCTTTCCACACCTGAAAAAGCATCCATATGGTTGTCATTAGCCAAATACAAATATTTTTAATAGTTGAATTGGGCCTACTTATTTAAAATTACATGCTAAAATTGAGTGCCGCAGTTGGCATGCCCTTGTTCAAATTTTAGGCCGATTGGCGCAAGTTCGTGCCCGATACTCGTGCCAATCGCCGCGCCCTATTTTTTGCAAATCCCCCTACAGATCTAAAAAATTGGCATTGCAGGTAATGAAATTATAATCAAAATGTAGGGAAGGATTTAAGCTCTTACCTGGAACTGACGGATTCGAGATTGGTCTTCCAGATTGCCTGCTGTCAACATTGGAAAATTGCAGTGAAAAAGGGTAACAAATTGCTCACAAGAGGTAAAAGTGAAAAGTAATTTATTTTTTACCATATTTGGCATTTTATAACTTTTTAGAACCCTAATTAGGTTTTAAAGCATATTTTTCGACTATTTCGCTTTGTTATTTCGAGAAATAGGTTTTACATGCGTCTCTTGTGAAGCGATAGGTCCTCAACGTGATGATGATGAAGTAACGAGTTGTATTTTATACTTTTTCGGACTCGGTAAAAACATGAAAATGTCACTGTTGGAGTCATCTTTCAGCTCTTTTTTTACTCTCTAAAAATGAAAATATTGCCGAGACTCTTGTCGTTTTGAACTCGTTAAATGGCTACAAAATGATATCTACCCAATATACGTTTATCCCTTTTTCAGGCTGGGATAATTTATTTACGAAAAATGAATACCTTAGCCTATCACGACTAAGAGGTTCTCTTAGACACAATTTTCTACCTCTTCGGATTTGTGAGACTACCTACGAAAATGGACTGTTGGAGTTTGATTTTCCGCTTCTTTTCAAACTCTCTAAACATGAAAAAATGTCGAGTTCTTCCTTTGTCAGACTCATTAAACCCTAAATGACATTGGAAACCATCACCATAACGTCACCGAGTTCCTCCTTCCTAGGGCTCGTGAAATGTACCAGGATGGATTTTTTTGAAGGAAAAACTTATATGACAAGCACATGCTATCCCCTTCAAGCTTGTTTTTCAAAAATAATTGGGGTACTCACTAACAATGGTGGGGGGAAATGGAACTAGTTCTCAGTCATGTCGGAAGTATGTCACTCTTGAATGTGGCACTCATCTCAATTCATGTCGGGTGGGGACATCTCATTTCGTCATTTTTGCCTCCATGGGTTTGGGTAATCTGTTTTGACCTCTGACCTCAGATCCCTTGATGTAAAATACTACCAAATCCAGAGTCGTGTCACTGATATGTTCAAGAGAAGTTTGTCTTTGCAGTTTTCAACCTCCCTCTAATCCTCTTTTTGGTCCTGATTCACTATCATCATGTTCCTCTGTCTCGTGTCCATGATGTGGGAAACATTATGGCCCTCCTTCAACTGGGTCACTTCCTGTCAACTTCAACTCATTATCCAAGAAGTTGATCTATAGACTCCCTTCCAGTACCTTGGAGCTTGCATGCCTCAATGATAAGTTCTTCACATTCGACGACAGGTCCACGTCATTGGCCTTCGATTGAGTGATTATGCGGGTGTTCAACACTAGATCACTATTCACATTCTGTGGATTGTATTAGTTGTACCTTGAGAGCCATTGTCATTATTGGTGGTTTCTCTTGTTCCTGTTAACAACTTACATCGTTGGCTAGTAATCAAGTGACTTTCTTGCATGTTCGACTTCAGCTCACATGTTCGCATGCTTTAATTTGTACTTATTTGGGTCGATATGGAGCGCAAAACCCTGGTTTTTTTTTTATAAGATCCAGGCTGCGGGATATTTTGGTTTACCATGACTATATGCATGACTCTTTTGATTGGATGGCTGCGACCATACCTGAGTCTATTTGTTGATCCTTATTGCTAGATGGCTGCGTCCATACCTCGGATCTCAGTTTTGATGTACTCTATTATGGATGGCTGTGCCCATGCCACATGTTCATGTATCAAAGATTTCAGTTGTATTTGTACTTGCAGGTCTTCCGACAACGGTGTTTGGTTCGAGCACGTTCTCGTAAAGAATTTCACTCCTGCCTCTCTCACGGACCTCATGCTTTAGGGGGCATCTCTTACACAACATTTTGTCACTGTCCCTGCAATCCCCATCCCGCACATTGGAGGACCATTTCTGCGACTTATATGAAGTTTCATGCCTTGAAAAAAGTGTCATTGCATCCCTTGCCATGAGAAGAACATTTCCTCTGTTGAATTTTCTTGGAACATACCATCAAAAACACATGCTTTTGAGTTGGCGTTGATAGGAAGTTATGGCCTCGCGCCGATAAAGGAAATTAAAATTGGACCCCACACCCATTTGCACTCTATCTCAGTGAGCGGCCTGCGTCGAGCTGTTTTTGGAAAGTTTTTTAAATATAGAAGCGAAGTTTCCAAGCTAACTACTTCATGAGTGAGTCAGCTTGGGTTGTTCGACTGAATAACGTCAAGAACCTTTCTTTGGCTTCCTGTTTCCTCCTTTTGGGGGCAACCTTCCAAAGGATAAGGCCTCCCTTCCACCATTTGAGTGATCCCAACCTCCTCCTCTCCTTCTATAAATACGCCTCTCTCACATAGATGCGGCTAGCTGAATGGGAATTGCTGAACATTTTGCTGAAATAGTCTAATATAGTTGGTGTGATATAGAGCAGAGAGAGACCCCTGTCGAGAGAGAGAGCTTAGGCTTATTTCCTCGCCACGTCCAAATTCCCTGACAAATGCTCGAGAAGAATTTTGACTGGACCCGCTGAAGGAGGCTGCGACATTAAGGCTTTGGTTGTAATCTCTTTATTTCTCTTAATATATGCATGACTGATGTTTTGATTCCCGTCTTGTGTTAACGTGATTTATCTTACGCAATATGTTTAATTCTCCTTGACTAATTAGCTAGTTATGAATGAAAATATTGTCTTGTATGCTTCTTTTGTCCTTTGATCTTTGTGCAGGCACCCGAGTACTATTACTAAAGGATCGCAACGTGTCGGGACAAGGATCAGGAGACTGTTTCTACAGCTACGGCAACCGTGTTGGATCACATGTAGGACAATCTATCCTGAACTATTTCATTCATTAACTAAGAATCGACACATTAGCCTGTCCTCTTGCCGTTAGACCCACCCTAGGGCTAAAGGGATTGCCTCTGTCTGTAGAGGGGATTTACCTACAAAACAATGGTTCATGAGGCACAATACATGCTAAGATTTTGAAAATGGGGTAGCAAGTTAAGTGCGCTTGAGCCAGAGGAGTTCTGGGATGGGTGACCTCTTGGGAAGTCCTGGTTACCAGGTGCAAGCCCCGGAAGTGATGGTTGATGCTATGTGATTCATTTCACTAGTTTCAATCCCACTTCTTCACCACTGTGAGCATCACCCGATGCAATGAGTGCTCAGTGAACTATTCAAAAATAATGAGAAATTAGTCAGTTACGACTACCTCTCATGGAAATGGTCATAGATGAATGACTTAATTAACGCAGTTGAATCCCAAAAGATGATATCTAGAAACCCATCATACTTAAAATTATTAGAAATCATTTATAAAAATAAAATAAGAAAAAACACCTAATATTTCAAATACGTAATTTTTACCATCTAAATAATTTTATATTTACTTGATACTCGATTGGTGCAATTCGTGCCACTCATATTTCACTAATTTTGAAAATCCATTATCCAAATACTAAAATTCAAATTCTCTTTCCATTTATTATCCTATAAATTACGAACAATCTGGATATATAACAATTATAATGAACACCATGGGAATCCAATTACTACAGCTATCTTTATGTCTTCCAATGCACTACTAAGGAAAACACATAGTAAATGATAAATCATTGATTAATAAAATCAAAATGCCAAATGCATATACAATAATCAAATTATTTTAAATCATGGAAGACCCATAAAATAAAATATACACATGGAGCTTCTCATGATACTCACTGATGGGCACTCCGAATATTGTAACGATTTGATTATGGCTTCATTGCATAACTTCCTTCTACTTTGCTACTTTGCTATTCATAAAAAGAGTCCTATCAATTGTTGGTGCAGCTGCTTCAGTACTCGCTCATCCCACCTGAGCTTGGGACATCCACGGGCACTAAGCAGTTGTAAACACATACAATTATCGACACCTTCCAAGTCCTCTAACTCAGAGCACCCATCAAGACTAAGCTCATGAAGCTGTATGCACTGTGCCAACCCTCTTACATTCTTTCGCTTCACACATCTATATGCCCTCAACTTCTACAAAGACCTCAAATGTTCAACCCCCAGAAGCTCTTCTAACTCGCGTCCACCATCCGGCCACAATAACCTCAAATTAATCAAGTCACCGAGCCAGGGGAGTTCGTTTATGGGACACCTCTGAACTTTCAAGGTAGTCAACTAAGTCAACCGTCCAACAGAAGACGGAAAAATTTTCAATTCCTTGCATTGGAGCAGCTCCAATGTCTTCAAGTTCCTTAAGTCACCAATAGAATTGGGGAGTTCGTGTATGGTACAATTCTCTACACTCAAATTAGTCAATTGAGTCAACCATTCAACATAAGTCTGCAAACATTTCTTTGTCGCAAAACCCCAACGAAAATGTCTTCAAGTTTCTCACGTAAAGGAGCCAAAGGATTTTGCTTATACAACTTACTCTCAACTCAATCAACTGAGTCAACCATCCAACAGAAGCCGACAAACATTTCAATTCTTGGCAATACTACAACTGCAATGTCTTCAAGTTCCTCAAGTCACCGAGAGAGTGGGGGAGTTCGCTTATGGGACAACCCCATACATCCAACTTATTCAACTGAGTCAATTGTCCAACAGAAGCTAGCAAACATTTCAATTCCTTGCAAACCTCAAGCTTCAATGTATTCAAGTTCCTCAAGTCATCGAGAGAGTGGGGGAGTTCGCTTATGGGGCATTCTTGTACATTCAACTTAGTCAACTGAGTCAACCATCCAACAGAAGCCAACAAATATTTCAATTCCTGGCAATTGGATAACGACAATGTCTTCAAGTTCCTCAAGTCACCCAGAGAGTGGGGGAGTTCTCTTATGGGACAATCGTGTACTTTCAACTTAGTCAACTGAGTCAACCATCCAACAAAAGATGGCAAACATTTCAATTCTTGGCAATTGGATAGCGACAATGTCTTCAAGTTCCTCAAGTCATCGAGAGAATGGGGAAGTTCGCTTATGGGAAAACCCCATACATCCAACTTAGTCATCTGAGTCAACTGTCCAACAGAAGTTGGCAAAAATTTCAATTCCTTGCAATCCTGGAGCTTCAATGTCTTCAAGTTCCTCAAGTCATCGAGAGAGTAGGGGTGTTCCGGACAACCCCATACATTCAACTGAGTCAATCTTCCAACACAAGCTGGAAAACATTTCAATTCCTTGCAATAAATCAAGGCCAATGTCAGCAAGTTCCTCAAGTCACCAAGAGAGTGGGGAAGTTTGCTTATGGGACAACTATCTACCCTTAACTCAGTCAACTAAGTCAACCCGTGTGGTAGTTCGCTTATGGGACAACTCGTTACCCTTAACTGAGTCAACTGACTCAACCGTGCAATAGAAGTCGACAAACATTTCAATTCCTTGTAATACTCCAAATGCAATATCTCCAAGTTACTCAAGTCACCGAGAGAGTGGGGGAGTGCGCTTATGGGAAAACTCTCTATAATTAACTCAGTCAACTGAATCAACCGTCCAATAGAAGCCGGTAAACATTACAATTCCTTGCAATCCCATAGAAACAATGTCTTCAAGTTCCTCAAGTCACCCAGCGAAGACGACAATGTGTCCAGTGAAGGGATTCCTATAGACATAACTTCCAAATTTCTTAGCTCTCCAATAGCATTTGGAAATTATTTTAAATTTGTCTTTAACAATTTTAATACTTTCAGCAACCTTTGGTGTGCTACTTTCAAAAGAAATTCATTAATGCAGGCACATTTTGTAAGATCTATGTGCTCAAGTGTGCTTATAATTCCAAGTGTTTCATTGGACATGGTTAACTTTGAGCAATACCTCAAGTCAAGATATTTAAGTTCAATTAAATTCCCAAAGGTTTCTGGAAACTTCTCCAAATTTGAGCACCATTCGAGATTGATGTTGTTGAAATGTTATTTTCAATTACAACATTGTACACTGGCAGCCTTCTAATTCTGTTTGGAAGGATCCTGACATTGGGCCGCTTTCTAAAATGGCGAACAATCAGTTTTTTGTTTGATTGGTGCCAGTCCTTTGCATTTGAAACATAGCTTTCCATTTTAATTGAAAAGTCTCTGTTTTCTGAAACAGGGCATTTCGTTAAATGGAAACAGAGTCTTTTATATTAAAAATAGAGTATTTTGAAACCCAGTGGTCCCCACAGGGATAAGTGTCTTGTTGATGTGGCGAGTTCCAATGTTTTCATCGCAATCGGAAGTCACATATTGAAACCACTGCCTTTTATTTTGTTCCATTGATATGTTCCGATGCGATTGGCGCATCGGCAGTCATTTTTTTTATGGCCCAATTGCATAGTGTAAAGAACCAGACCCGATGAGAGTTATGCAATTGAGTTTTAAAACTCATCGCGGGTCCGTTTAACAATCAGAATCAGAACTTCTTTATATAGCCCGATTGCAATATGGTGTTTCAGACCCGATGTTATTATAGGGCGGATTTGATTCTGTTTCGCGTCACAATTCGAGCCCGTAGCCAGGACCCTCTGGCAGACGCGATATGGATTTATAGGGCCGATTCTATAATCCCTTGCGCGCACATAACCCGACATCAGCAACCCAAGATTTGTTACGCGAAATCTCCCATTGTGTTTTGGTTGAATCAACTTTGAAGTCTAGAGGTTTATCGCGCGACAGAGGTTGAAGTTTTACAAAGGCTTTGTAATGTTTTGTTTTAAAATGTTTTAATATCATGCAACGAGTTATATGTTTTATACATATGTTTAAACATATATTAAAACATTTGTGCAATGTATAGCATGGGCCTCGACAATTTTAAATAGATTTTAGTTCTTAGTTTTGTTATATAGTTTTGTTAACTATAATATGTGTTGTGCCACATTCATAGGTTTAATTTTTATTTGTGTCACATGTTTTAAAATAGCCCGAAGGCTAATGTAAAGAAAAGGGTAATGTAGTGTTTCATATATAACACACAACAGTGTTATTTTTATATAGACAACAGTAAGTTTTTATTTATTACACATAGCAGAGTGTTGCGTTTTGTATTGCACAGCAGTGCATAAGTGACAGAGTATTTTGAGTGAAACAGAGACAGTTTGTTTTTGTTTTTCAAGCACTGTGTTTATGCAGCAGTCTTGTTATTTTGTAATCCCTCTGTGTGAGGAAGAAGAAATTTTTGTAATAGTTTTTGGTTTTGAAATGGAAAGCTTTTCAAGTGCAAAACTCTGTCTCTAGTGAAGAATTTTTTTGTATTCTGTGTTAAAGAGGAGAATATTATTCTCTCTAGTTTGTTCTAGAATTTTCATAAATTCCAACATGGTATCGAAGCTAGTCCAGGCTCTTTGAAGGTGTCAAAGAAGCTGAAGGAAGGATTTCTTTGTTGCAGCAACTTCTCCAGTAGAGTGAAGACTCAGTCAAGAAGAATCCAAGGTATTTCTCAAATGAGATTTTTGTGTTACTATTGAAGATAGTTAGCTTATTTTGAATACACAGTGAAGTATTTTGAAGCATAGTTAAGAGTGCAGGAATGGTTGGAGCCAACACTAGCATGAGTATTGGTAATAATCAACTCCCACAATTTAATGGGAAAAACTATGACTACTGGGCAATAACCATGAGAGCCCTGTTTGCTTCCCAAGACTTATGGGAACTTGTTGAAGATGGCTTTGAAGAGCCAGCAGATGAAAATGAGATTGATGATTTAACTCAGGCAGAGAAGGAACTGTTAAAGAGAAATAAGAAGAAGGATTCTAGAGCCCTCTAATTTTTGTATCAAGAAGTGCATGAGAGTGTGTTTCCAAGGATAGCAACAACTAAGAGATCCAAAGAAGCATGGAAAACTCTCAAGACAACCTATCAAGGCATGGAGAAAGTGAAGACAGAAAAACTACAATTGTTGAGGAGAGACTTTGAGACTCTCTGCATGAAGGATTCAGATAATATTGACTCATTCTTCACACATGTGATTGGAATGGTCACATAGATAAGGTCTCATGGAGAGACTCTTGAAGAAATAAGGATTGTGGAGAAACTATTGAGGAGTCTACCCTCAAGGTTTGATGTGATTTTCACCACCATAAAAAAGACGAAGGATCTCACAAAATTTTCAATTGATGAGCTACATGCATCACTGATGACACATGGGCAGAGATTGGGTAGAAATAAAAACTCATCTCTATAGCATGCCTTTAAGAACCAGATGTCCTTTGGAAGAGGAAGAGGGAAAGGAAGAGGAAACAAGAGAGGAAGAGGCAGAAGCCAAAACAGAGGTGGAAGAAACAGTCCAGCAAATGCTCAAGGAAGGGTCAACAATCCAAATCAGCATCAAGGCCAAGTCAGAACCCAAAAAAGTGGTCAGAAACATGCTCAAGGACAAAGGTATGATAAACCCAATGTCTAATGTCACTATTGTAAAAAATATGGACATTATGCAAATGAATGTAGAAAGAAGCAGCATGATATGGGTAATAGAACAAATGCAAATTTTACTGGAGAAAATATCAGCCAAGATAAATTGTTTTTAGCTTGTAATATGGCTGAGGAAAAGACTGAATATTTATGGTTTCTAGACTCTGGTTGCAGTAACCATATGACAGGAAACATAGCCATGTTTTCTATGTTAGATGAGAATGTGAAATCACAAGTCACATTAGGAACATATAGTAAAGTTTATGTTATGGGAAAAGGAGATGTAAATGTATTAACAAGAAAAGGAGAAAAGAAATCCATAGCAGATGTTTATTATGTTCCTGGAATGAAATGTAACCTCTTAAGTATTGGAAAGCTTGTTCAAAAGGGGTACAATGTTTTCTTTGAGGATGATATTTGCACCATCATGGATAAACCACCCAACAAACAATGTATTGCTGGAGTGAAGATGACAAGGAACAGGATGTTCCCTCTTAGGATGAGAGCAGATTTGAAAAATGAAGAAGAGATAGCAGCAGTGACATAAGAGGCTTTCCAAAGTGAACCAAAAGATGAGAATTTGTTCTGGCACTTGAGATTTGGACATCTCAACTTTGGAGGTCTTAACTTGTTGAATAGAAAAGGAATGGTAAGAGGTTTTCCATTGATTGAGAAACCAGACAGCCTTTGTGAAGGTTGTATCTTGGGGAAACAACACAAAGAAAGTTTTCCATCCGGGAAAATCATAAGGGCAAAAGCACCCTTAGAGATTGTCCACTCAGATTTATATGGACCAATGCAAACTTCATCACTTGCTCGCAACCACTATATGCTAACAGTCATTGATGATTTTACTAGAAAAACTTGGGTTTACTTTTTGAAAAACAAAAGTGAAGTGTTCGAAAGATTCTGCAATTTCAAAGCACTTGTTGAGAACCAAAGTGGGTTGCATATCAAAGTCCTAAGGACTGATAGAGGAGGAGAGTATATCTCTAAATATTTTCTACGTTTTTGTAGAGAAAATGGGATTCATAAGCAGTTTACAACAAGATATACTCCGCAGCAAAATGGAGTTGCCGAAAGGAAGAAAAGAACAATAATGGACATGGTAAGGAGTATGTTAAAGGCAAAGCATTTGCTAATGATTATTGGGCTAAGGCTGTACATTGTGCAGCGTACATCTTGAATAGATGCCCTACAAAAGTAGTTATGAACAAAGTGCCGGAAGAGTCATGGAGTGGCACAAAGCAAGGTGTCACACACATGAAAGCTTTTGGATGTGTGGCTTATGTACACATTCCAGATCAGCTAAGGATAAAGTTGGACAACAAGGGGGAGAAATGTATTTTCATTGGATACTATGAGGAATCCAAAGCTTACAGGTTGTACAACCCATCCACCAAGAAGTTTATTGTGAGTAGAGATGTTCAGTTCATTGAGGAGGAAGCTTGGGATGGAAGCATAGATAAAATAGTGAATGTTAAACACTGTTTATCTCATGATGAAAATGATGATGAGTTGGCTGAAATACATCCTCAAACAGTAGCACCAACACAAGGGCAACAAGATACACCCTTGAGGAGAAATGAAAGTGCTTCTCCAAGCACACCACAAGGAGGAAATTCAAGTGCTTCTTCAAGCATTTGTATACCTAATGAAAGAGGTAAGAAGTTCAAAAACTTAAATGACATTTATGAACAAGAGGCAACAAATGAAGGTATGAACTCTTTGTTTGCTTTATATTTTCATGGTTATGATCCTTTCCACTTTTAAGAAGCTATTGCAGATAGGAAATGGATACAAGCTATGGATGGGGAGATTAATGCCATAGAGAGAAACAAGACATGGGGTTTGGTTGAAATCCCAAAAGGTAAAGATGTCATTGGAGTTAAATGGGTCTACAAGACCAAGAGTAATGCTGAAGGAAAAATAGAAGGACACAAGGCAAGACTTGTTGTCAAAGGGTATAAGCAAAAGCATGGGATAGACTATGAGGAAACTTTCGCATCGGTTGCTAGAATGGAAACCGTGAGAGTAGTGTTGTCCATAGCAACACAAAAAAAGTGGAAATTTTACCAAATGGATGTGAATTCAACATTCCTAAATGGAGTGTTAATGGAAGAGGTTTACATTGAACAACCTCTAGGCTACAAAAATATATGCGAAGAGCACAAAGTGTGCAAGCTGAGGAAGGCTCTTTATGGGCTAAATCAACCACCAAGAGCGTGGTACAGTAGGATAGACTCCTATTTACTGTAAAACGGATTTGAAAAGTGTGAGGGAGAACCCATCCTCTACATCGAAGAAAAAGATGGTAAAATTTTGATTGTGGTTTTATATGTTGACGATGTTATTTTCACAGGTAATGATCATTACCTTATTGAAAATTTTAAAACAGTCATGAAAGAAGAATTTGAAATGACTCACATGGGTTTGTTTAGATACTTCTTAGGAATAGAAGTAGAACAAGATGAAAATGGGATTTTTATCTCACAGGAAAAATATGTTAATGAAGTGCTGGAAAGATTTAATATGCAGGAGAGAAAAGCAGCAATCACTCCCATAGTGATGGGATTAGAACTCAGCAGAGAGGATAGCAACAAGGATTTTGATCCTAGTTTGTACAAGAGCATAGTTGGAAGCCTCATGTATTTGACTGCAACTAGGCCCGATATAACACATGTTGTTAGTTTGATTACCATATTCATGGAGAGGCCAAAGGAAGCACATTGATAGGCAGCGAAGAGAATTTTGAGGTATGTTAAGGAACCAAAAGGTATGGCATTTTATATACTGCTTTAGAATGTTCAGATTTAATAGGTTAAACTGATAGTGATTGGGCTGGAAGTGTATATGATCAGAAAATCACTTCCGGTTATGTTTTCCACATGGGTTCAGGAGCCATTTCATGGGCTTCTAAGAAACAACGTATTGTAGTGTTTTCTACAGTAGAGGCAGAATATGTGGCCGTTGCAACGCAGTGTGTCAAGAAATTTGGATGAGGAGGATGTTGAGAAGTTTGTGCCAAGAGCAAGCAAAAGGAATAGTGATTTTTTTTTACAATAGCTCAGCTATTGCATTATCGAAGAATTATGTGTTTCACAAGAGGAAGAAACACATTGACACAAAATTTCACTACATCAGGGAATTGGTAAACAATGGAGAAATAGCTAATGGCTGTGTAACTGGGGAGTAGCTACGTATTCTGACCTTGTGCCTATTAGGCTTTAAGAGTTTTGAGTTTTTAAGAAAATGTTTGGGTATGACTGATAACCCAGCAGTTGAAATTAAGGGGGAGTGTTGAGATGTTACTTTCAACTGCTTATTCCAAAAACAACCGCTTTCTAAATTGATCTCTGAAAATTTACTGACAGGTCGTTTTCCATTTTTTATCTCCAGGTTTTTGTACCTTGGCCACCTGCCAAAATAGCTAAGCATTCAATCTCAGTTTTGTGTTTCGGCACCTGTCCGTTTTATTTTAAAAATAGAGCCTCTGTACATTCAAAACATAGCTTTCATGTTTAAAATAAAAACATAGAATTTTGTTGAACACAGGAGTTTGTTTTATACCTGTGGTACCCACAAGTGAAAGTGTCTTGTTGATGTGGCGAGTTCTGACGCGTTCATCACAATCGGAAGTCACATATGAACCACCGCCTTTTTATTTTGTTTCGATGGTATGTCTCGATGCGATCATCACATCAGAAGTCATTTCTGTTATGGCCCGATTGCACAGTGTAAAGAACCAGACCCGATGAGAGTTATGCAATTGAGTTTTAAAAGTCATCGCGGGTCCATTTAACAATCGGAATCATAACTTCTTTGTATGGCCTGGTTGCAATATGGTGTTCCAGACCCAATGTTATTATAGGGCGGATTTGATTCCGTTTCGTGTCACAATTCGAGCCCATTCCTAGGACCCTCTGGCGGACGCGATATGGATTTATAGGGCCGATTCTATAAGCCATCGCATGCACATAACCTGACGTAAAAAACCCAAGATTTGTTACGCGAAATCGCCCATTGTGTTTTGTTTGAATCGACTTTGAAGTCCGGAGGTTTATCACGCAACAGAGGTTGAAGTTTTACAAAGTTTTTGTAATGTTTTGTTTTAAAATGTTTTAATATCGCACGACGAGTTATATGTTTTTTACATATGTTTAAACGTATATTAAAAAATTTGTGCAACGTAAAGTGTGGGCCCTGACAGTTTTAAATAGATTTAGTTCTTAGTTTTGTTATATAGTTTTGTTAACTATAATATGTGTTGTGCCACATTCATAGGTTTAATTTTTATTTGTGTCACATGTTTTAAAATATCCCGAAGGCTAATGTAAAGAAAAGGGTAATTTAGTGTTTCATATATAACACACAGTAGTGTTATTTTGTTATAGGCAGCCAATAATTTTTTATTTTATTTTTACACACAACAGAGTGTTGCATTTTGTATTGCACAACAGTGCATAAGTGACAGAGTATTTTGACTGAAATAGAGATAGTTTTTTTTTGTTTTTCAAGCACTGTGTTTATGCAGCAGTCTTTTTATTCTGTAATCCCTCTGTGTGAGGAAGAAGAACTTTTTTTAATAGTTTTTGGTTTTTAAATAGAAATCCTTTCAAGTGAAAAAATCTGTCTCCAGTGAAGATTTTTTTTTTATTCTCTTTGTTAAAGAGGAGAGTATTATTCTCTCTAGTTTGTTCTGTAATTTTCATAAATTCCAACAACCGATACATGTAAAATTTGTATATCTCTTTACACAAAGCTTTATCAATATTATTTTTATTAGTTGTATCATTGTGAATATTTTTTCGTAATCATATTAATGGAGTATACATGGTTGGTTTTAGTTTTCAATGTTCATTAAGGAAGCCATTTCAAAGTTGTCCCTCGCCTCCGCTATTCCTTTGGGACTCGGAGAAAATTTTTGTGTTTTCTTAGATAACTATTTCTCTTTTTAAATAAAGGATTGAAATATATTTTTAATAAATAGATTTAAAATGTAGAAATATTTAATTTATGAAAAATTAACCATTCAAATTTACTATTATGTTAAATTCAAAAATACTATCGGAATAAAAAATATAACCAGGCCCAAAAATACTTGCGAATGGACTCTCTAAAATTTAAGTGGCGTGATTTATGATATGGTTATTTTTTGTTTTTCAAAACATTGGTATAATCTAAAAATCATAATTACAAAATTCCTATCCACTCGCACCAATATGATTTGAGTGATTATTACGTGATTTATGATATGGTAGTTTTTTGTTTTTCAAAACATTGGTATAATCTAAAAATCATAATTACCAAATTTCTATCCACTTGCACCAATATGATTTGAGTGATTATTTGTTAGAATTAATGGAGAAAGCTAGAATTAGTTGTTTGTTGTGATATGGATATGATTGAGACTCTAAGATTAAGTCTGAGATCCTACTATCTAGGGAGTGGTTCAAGCCACCCTCTTAGTGTGAAATACTATATTTTCCAAGCCGAGGGCACTGAGACCTGCGGAGCATCTAGAAGCCATAGTTGCACCACAAGGTTCTACGGTTGAAGAGTTGCCAAAGGGAGAAGTTTCCCACCTGTGTGGTAACGGGGTTGTTGGAGCTCTTGAGAGGACCGAGGAGAGTCAGAAAGAAATATGGAAGTGAGATAAAGCGATATAAGTTGGAATTTTACAATATCTCTATATTCTTAGACATATTTGACACTGATGATGTTTTTTTCATGTGGCCATTTGGAAACCAGACAGCCTTTGTGAAGGTTGTATCTTGGGGGAACAACACAAAGAAAGTTTTCCATCCGAGAAAAGCATAAGGGCAAAAGCACCCTTAGAGATTGTCCACTTAGATTTATATGGACCAATGCAAACTTCATCACTTGCTCGCAACCACTATATGCTAACAGTCATTGATGATTTTACTAGAAAAACTTGGGTTTACTTTTTGAAAAACAAAAGTGAAGTGTTCGAAAGATTCTGCAATTTCAAAGCACTTGTTGAGAACCAAAGTGGGTTGCATATCAAAGTCCTAAGGACTGATAGAGGAGGAGAGTATATCTCTAAATATTTTCTACGTTTTTGTAGAGAAAATGGGATTCATAAGCAGTTTACAACAAGATATACTCCGCAGCAAAATGGAGTTGCCGAAAGGAAGAAAAGAACAATAATGGACATGGTAAGGAGTATGTTAAAGGCAAAGCATTTGCTAATGATTATTGGGCTAAGGCTGTACATTGTGCAGCGTACATCTTGAATAGATGCCCTACAAAAGTAGTTATGAACAAAGTGCCGGAAGAGTCATGGAGTGGCACAAAGCAAGGTGTCACACACATGAAAGCTTTTGGATGTGTGGCTTATGTACACATTCCAGATCAGCTAAGGATAAAGTTGGACAACAAGGGGGAGAAATGTATTTTCATTGGATACTATGAGGAATCCAAAGCTTACAGGTTGTACAACCCATCCACCAAGAAGTTTATTGTGAGTAGAGATGTTCAGTTCATTGAGGAGGAAGCTTGGGATGGAAGCATAGATAAAATAGTGAATGTTAAACACTGTTTATCTCATGATGAAAATGATGATGAGTTGGCTGAAATACATCCTCAAACAGTAGCACCAACACAAGGGCAACAAGATACACCCTTGAGGAGAAATGAAAGTGCTTCTCCAAGCACACCACAAGGAGGAAATTCAAGTGCTTCTTCAAGCATTTGTATACCTAATGAAAGAGGTAAGAAGTTCAAAAACTTAAATGACATTTATGAACAAGAGGCAACAAATGAAGGTATGAACTCTTTGTTTGCTTTATATTTTCATGGTTATGATCCTTTCCACTTTTAAGAAGCTATTGCAGATAGGAAATGGATACAAGCTATGGATGGGGAGATTAATGCCATAGAGAGAAACAAGACATGGGGTTTGGTTGAAATCCCAAAAGGTAAAGATGTCATTGGAGTTAAATGGGTCTACAAGACCAAGAGTAATGCTGAAGGAAAAATAGAAGGACACAAGGCAAGACTTGTTGTCAAAGGGTATAAGCAAAAGCATGGGATAGACTATGAGGAAACTTTCGCATCGGTTGCTAGAATGGAAACCGTGAGAGTAGTGTTGTCCATAGCAACACAAAAAAAGTGGAAATTTTACCAAATGGATGTGAATTCAACATTCCTAAATGGAGTGTTAATGGAAGAGGTTTACATTGAACAACCTCTAGGCTACAAAAATATATGCGAAGAGCACAAAGTGTGCAAGCTGAGGAAGGCTCTTTATGGGCTAAATCAACCACCAAGAGCGTGGTACAGTAGGATAGACTCCTATTTACTGTAAAACGGATTTGAAAAGTGTGAGGGAGAACCCATCCTCTACATCGAAGAAAAAGATGGTAAAATTTTGATTGTGGTTTTATATGTTGACGATGTTATTTTCACAGGTAATGATCATTACCTTATTGAAAATTTTAAAACAGTCATGAAAGAAGAATTTGAAATGACTCACATGGGTTTGTTTAGATACTTCTTAGGAATAGAAGTAGAACAAGATGAAAATGGGATTTTTATCTCACAGGAAAAATATGTTAATGAAGTGCTGGAAAGATTTAATATGCAGGAGAGAAAAGCAGCAATCACTCCCATAGTGATGGGATTAGAACTCAGCAGAGAGGATAGCAACAAGGATTTTGATCCTAGTTTGTACAAGAGCATAGTTGGAAGCCTCATGTATTTGACTGCAACTAGGCCCGATATAACACATGTTGTTAGTTTGATTACCATATTCATGGAGAGGCCAAAGGAAGCACATTGATAGGCAGCGAAGAGAATTTTGAGGTATGTTAAGGAACCAAAAGGTATGGCATTTTATATACTGCTTTAGAATGTTCAGATTTAATAGGTTAAACTGATAGTGATTGGGCTGGAAGTGTATATGATCAGAAAATCACTTCCGGTTATGTTTTCCACATGGGTTCAGGAGCCATTTCATGGGCTTCTAAGAAACAACGTATTGTAGTGTTTTCTACAGTAGAGGCAGAATATGTGGCCGTTGCAACGCAGTGTGTCAAGAAATTTGGATGAGGAGGATGTTGAGAAGTTTGTGCCAAGAGCAAGCAAAAGGAATAGTGATTTTTTTTTACAATAGCTCAGCTATTGCATTATCGAAGAATTATGTGTTTCACAAGAGGAAGAAACACATTGACACAAAATTTCACTACATCAGGGAATTGGTAAACAATGGAGAAATAGTTTTAGAACATTGTAGAACTCAGGAGCAGTTTGTAGACATTCTGACCAAGCCATTAGGACAGAAGAGTTTTGAGTTTTTAAGAAAATGTTTGGGTATGACTGATAACCCAGCAGTTGAAATTAAGGGGGAGTGTTGAGATGTTACTTTCAACTGCTTAGCCCACAAACAACCGCTTTCTAAATTGATCTCTGAAAATTTACTGACAGGTCGTTTTCCATTTTTTATCTCCAGGTTTTTGTACCTTGGCCACTTGCCAAAATAGCTAAGCATTCAATCTCAGTTTTGTGTTTCGGCACCTGTCCATTTTATTTTAAAAACAGAGCCTCTGTACATTCAAAACATAGCTTTCATGTTTAAAAGAAAAACATAGAATTTTGTTGAACACGGGAGTTTGTTTTATACCTGTGGTACCCACAAGTTAAAGTGTCTTGTTGATGTGGCGAGTTCCGATGCGTTCATCACAATCGGAAGTCACATATGAACCACCGCCTTTTTATTTTATTCTGATGGTATGTCCTGATGCGATCATCACATTGGAAGTCATTTGTGTTATGGCCCGATTACACAGTGTAAAGAACCGGACTCGATGAGAGTTATGCAATTGAGTTTTAAAACTCATCGCGGGTCCATTTAACAATCGGAATCAGAACTTCTTTGTATGGCCTGATTGCAATATGGTGTTCCGGACCCGATGTTATTATAGGGCGGATTTGATTCCGTTTCGCGTCACAATTCGAGCTCGTTCCCAGGACCCTCTGGCAGACGCGATATGGATTTATAGGGCCGATTCTATAATCCATCGCGCGCACATAACCTGACGTCAACAACCCAAGATTTGTTATGCGAAATCGCCCATTGTGTTTTGGTTGAATCAAGTTTGAAGTCTGGAGGTTTATCGCGGAACAGAGGTTGAAGTTTTACAAAGGTTTTGTAATGTTTTGTTTTAAAATGTTTTAATATTGCACGACGAGTTATATGTTTTATACATATGTTTAAACATATATTAAAAAATTTTTGCAATGTAAAGCGTGGGCCACGACAGTTTTAAATAGATTTAGTTCTTAGTTTTGTTACCTATAATATGCGTTGTGCCACATTCATAGGTTTAATTTTTATTTGTGTCACATGTTTTAAAATAGCCCGAAGGCTAATTTAAAGAAAAGGGTAAGTTAGTGTTTCATATATAACACATAGTAGTGGTATTTTGTTATAGGCAGCCAATAAGTTTTTATTTTATTTTTACACACAACAGAGTGTTGCGTTTTGTATTGCACAATAGTGCATAAGTGACAAAGTATTTTGACTGAAACAGAGATAGTTTGTTTTTGTTTTTCAAGCACTATGTTTATGCAGCAGTCTTGTTATTCTGTAATCCCTCTGTGTGAGGAAGAAGAGCTTTTTGTAATAGTTTTTGGTTTTTAAATAGAAAGCTTTTCAAGAAAAAAAATCGGCTCTCAGCTAAGAATTTTTTTTTATTCTCTTTGTTAAAGAGGAGAGTATTATTCTTCTAGTTTGTTCTAGAATTTTTCATAAATTCAACAACTAGATATATGATGTAAAATTTGTATATCTCTTTACACAAAGCTTATCAATCTATTTATTTATTAGTTGTATCATTGTAATTTTTTTCAATCATATCGATTTATATAATGGTTGGTTTTAGTTTTCAATGTTCATTAAGGAAGCCATTTCAAAAGTTGTCCCTCGTAGGTTTTTCTCCTTTGGGACTGGAGAAATTTTTGTGTTTTCTTAGATAATCTATTTTTTTAAATAAAGGATTGAAATATATTTTTAATAAATAGATTTAAAATGTAGAAATATTTAATTTATGAAAAATTAACCATTCAAATTTACTATTATGTTAAATTCAAAAATACTATCAGAATAAAAAATATAACCAGGCCCAAAAATACTTGCGAATGGACTCTCTAAAATTTAAGTGGCGTGATTTATGATATGGTTATTTTTTGTTTTTCAAAACATTGGTATAATCTAAAAATCATAATTACAAAATTCCTATCCACTTGCACCAATATGATTTGAGTGATTATTACGTGATTTATGATATGGTTGTTTTTTGTTTTTCAAAACATTGGTATAATCTAAAAATCATAATTACCAAATTTCTATCCACTTGCACCAATATGATTTGAGTGATTATTTGTTAGAATTAATGGAGAAAGCTAGAATTAGTTGTTTGTTGTGATATGGATATGATTGAGACTCTAAGATTAAGTCTGAGATCCTACTATCTAGGGAGTGGTTCAAGCCACCCTCTTAGTGTGAAATACTATATGTTCCAAGCCGAGGGCACTGAGACCTGCGGAGCATCTAGAAGCCAAAGTTGCACCACAAGGTTCTACGGTTCAAGAGTTGCCAAAGGGAGAAGTCTCCCACCTGTGTGGTAACAGGGTTGTTGGAGCTCTTGAGAGGACCGAGGAGAGTCAGAAAGAAATATGGAAGTGAGATAAAGTGATATAAGTTGGAATTTTCCAATATCTCTATATTCTTAGACATATTTGAAACTGATGATGTTTTTTTCATGTGGCCATTTGGAGGCATTATTCACATGGGTAGTATTTCCGAGTGAGAAGAAATTCCAGAAAAATAATGTGGTTTTATTGATGATGATGGGAATCAAGTGGCATAATCTGCCCTGCAAGATCCTGAGATTGAAGAACCACAAGTTTTTCTTCAAGAAGTATGTAAACATGAAGTTGATTACAAAGACTTGGGAGAAGAATACAAAGATGGAAAGAACTCAAATTATGATGATCTCATGAATTTTTCTCAGTGTGCAAATGTTAGCAACAACAACAAGGAAGAAGCAACAAGATTTGAAGAGGAATTAAAGTTTCTTGAAGCATGACTTGAAATGTACCATGTTTTTATGAAGTCAACATAGAAGTTGCACCAATGAATGTTGAAGAAAACGTGGATGACGTTCAGATGTTTCACACCAGAAGTAGTGAGAGAAAAAACTCTACTACGAAGTGTGTACTTTCTAAAGTATTATAAATTTCCAACAATCAAGATATAAAGAATGACAACCTACAACCAAGATCGAGGACGATAAGAGTTCAAGCATTCCTTCTTTGGGGAAGAAAACGTAAAAAGGAGGAGAAGATCTATCACTGCCTCATGACAAGAAAAGTAAAGATGAAGCCTTGCCTATGAATGAACAAGCATTGACTCTCAAGCAAGAAGACTAAAATGAAAACTTCGTTACCAAGTTTTTTATGTACTATTGTAAGCCTAGTTGAGAGTACACCAACAGGGATATGCTGTTCTTTCAGTACCCTTTCTCCATTAAGGGGAGTGTTAGAATTAATGGATAAAGCTAGACTTAGTTGTTTGTTATGATAAGGATAGGATTGAGGCTCTAAGATTAGGCTTGAGATCCTACTATTCACGGAGTCGTTCAAACCACTCTGTTAGTGTGCAAAACTATATGTACTAGGTTCTTATGGATGAATTGGTAGTGCATTGTATGGAGTGCTTTCAAACTCTCAAGGCATCTCACTTGGATAGCCAATTCATTAATAGTATATCAAATTTTATCAGTATTTCAACTAAGATGCCGATTTAAATAATCTAAATTGGTTTATAAACTGAAAAAATGAATGAACCTAGATTTTAATATATTTCTAGATTCATTTTATACATATGAAAATTGTATAGGTAGTGTGAAAGATAGGTATCTCAGGTTGTAACAGATTTCCTTTCACTCATTCCATTTTTTCACAACCAATTTTTAAATAAGAGTATTGGAATTTGATTTATATCGTCATGCCATTGCTTCTTTAAGGAATTTCAACATGATTGTTCACGCTTCAATTTTTGGAAGAACTACAATTAGAATAACATAATGACGGGAGAAAAGAACACTGCAACAATGATTGAGGGGTAGACTATATCCATTTTTGTATGGGTTTTAAGTGATAATAATATAAGTTAGACTTCCCTACATGAGTTTAGATTTTGCTCTGGCCATAATGTTAATGTTGACTTTTCCAAATCTTTATGAAGTGAGTTGTAAGTTTTTATACAGATTTTTGTCTCCCCAATTGTCGTAGTTATACTTAACTGACAGTCAACTAAGCCTTCTCCATTGCTATATAATAAATGTCTTCTATGCACTTTTGCAACTCCATTGCTATAGCTATATAATATATCTCCTCTATGGACATTGTATAACATTGTAAGAAATATACTACGCTTACATGTTATAGAGGGAATGATTCATGCCCTAGTAATTGTTTTTAAAGTTTCTTAATTTTTTATGATCTAGGGTTTATCTTTCTCAAAATTTTCTTGAGATCTATCAGAACTAAACGAGATTTCTCACTGATCATGTCTGCTCAACTCAGATCACTATTTAATCAGTCTCGTGATTTCTTCAGTTTTGGTTTGTAATACTTACAATAGAATTTTTGTTCTCGTTATGAATAATTAAGATATGAAGGTTTTCACTGCAAATTGCTGAGATATAAATTATCTCAATTAGCATGCCTAAGATTGTTGGAATTTACACCCAACTGCAAACCTGAAAAAAAGGAAAAAACATCAAGTTTGATGTGAATTCAAAGGACAGGAGCAGCATCAATTTTGTTTAGTTTTTGTACTCAATCGTGCATTGAGTTTATGTGTTTAAAATCCTTACATATAGCCAAATTCCTCATTTGACCATAGTCGTTTCTGATTTTGTAAATCGCGGTTTGACCCACGCTACCTCCCGCCTTAAAATCCTTCGCACCTACCGCATTTAAATCCCGTACCATTCATTTGAATTTAAACACTCCATGCAAGTTCTGGTGGACCCCGCCAGGTCCATGTCACCCCAACCATCAACCAATGTGCGCTCATCACACCGTTCTGTGCCTACGCGATTTGTGGAGCCCGCCAATCCACATTAACCACTCGACAACCAATCACAGGCTTATCGCATAGCCCGGTGCCTACATCACCAGTCCTCTGCGATCGCGCAATAGCGTTGTCCCACCACCACCACCTCACCAGTCATTGACAAATTGTGCACCGTCGCAATTTCTGGACGCCCAGTCAACTGATGCTCCAATCGATGCGATAAATCGTAGCAGGTCCTTCGCGTTCATTATATCACACAAGTCTGTGCTGACATCATCTAGAATTTTAATCAATGCGATAAAACATATTTCAAAATGTTTTGTAATGTTTTTCTTAATGTTTTATGTCATATGGTTTGTAATATGCCCGTGATATATTTTTATTTTATAAAGTTTTAAAACTTAGGATATTAATTTTATATATGTATTGTAAACATATATATGTTTACAATACATAAAATAGTAGAGAGTTGTGTAATGCGGTGTATGTTGAGAGTAAGAAACTAAGTGAAAAGTTGTATGTGTAGCAGCAGAGTGGAGATGAGCTTTAGTAAATCTAGAACAACAATTTTGAAGGAAAAATTGTTTGTTGTAACAATTGGAAGTTTAATGAAATATAGAGTGTTTTGCTCCATCTGATCATTTGTTTTCAAATCTCTGTGTATGCAGAGGAAATTTTATTCCTCACAGTGTGTTAAGGAATTCTCAAGAATTCCAACATGGTACTAGAGCTAGTCCAAGCTCTTAGCAGTTGTTGAAGACGATGAAGGAAAAGATGAAGAACATTGTTCAAGCATTTCTCCAGCAGAGTGATGGTTCAACAAGTCAGGTATTTAGATAAAGTTTTATTTAAAGTTACAAATTCAAGCTTTACATTTATTCTAGTCAGAATGGCAGGAATTAGCACAAGCACGAGCATGGGAAATAATCAACTCCCACAATTAAATGGAAAGAACTATGACTATTGGGAAATGACAATGACAACCCTATTTACATCTCAAGATTTATGGGAACTGGTTGAAGATGGATTTGAAGAACCAGCTGATGGAAATGAGTTTAATTCTTTAACACAGGAAGAGAAATATTTTTTGAAGAGTAATAGAAAGAAGGACTCAAAATCCCTCTTTTACCTCTATCAAGCAGTGTATGAAAGCATATTTCCAATAATTGCAACAAGAAAGAAGTCCAAGGATGCAAGGGATACCCTCCAGACAGCCTATCAAGGAATGGAGAAAGTAAAGACAACAAAGCTTCAATTAATGAGAAGAGATTTTGAAGTTATTTGCATGAAAGAGTCTCATATAATAGACTCAACCTTCACACTGTTTATTTAGTTGGTTACCCAAATGAGATCTCATGGAGAGACCATAGAAGAAAGAATAATAGTGGAGAAAGTATTTAGGAGCTTACCTAAAAGATTTGATGTGATAGTAACAACCATTGAAGAGACAAAGGATATTTGAATGTTTATTGTTGATGAGATTAATGCATCATTAATGAAACATGAACAAATATTGAGCAGAACAGAAAAATCATCTTTGGAGCATGCTTTCAAGACCCAAATGTCCTTTGGAAGAGAAAGAGGTCAAGGCAGAATAAAATATATAGGAAAAGGTAGAGGTAGAAGCCAGAAATGAGGAGGAAGAAACAACCCTGCAAATACTAGTGGAAGGGTGTAACACCCCTAGTTTATGTTTTTCTTTCAAAGCTAGACATTTGAACTTTTATCCTAAGGGGAGTGGACCCCAATGGACAATTATTTTGTCGATGTAATTAAATAGTTAATTATGAAAAATAAATAAAATAATTCTGTGAAGATTGACCAAAATGAGAATTATGAGATCACTTGCTAAATCCATGAGGATGGAAAGAGGCAAATATTTTCCCCAAAAATCTTTCAAAAATCCTTCAAAGAATTTATTTCCAAATTATATTTTGAGGAAAATCTAGTTTCCCCAATGATGTGGAGAGTAGTTGGGAAGAGGTAAAAAGCTGGGAAAATCAGAAAGCAGCTTTAAAAATCCCTAAATAAGGGAAGCCTAGGCAAACAGGAAGAAAATCATCCTGTAATTCTAGACGCAGAATTAGAAACAGGCTTCGGGGAGAAAAAGCTTAAATAAGATATACCTGAACAGATTAGAGGTTGGTCTAGAATTGAAGTGATCTCAGCTCGGGGGTGAGTCCTGGAGATAGAGGGATTCTACGGTTGGGAGGACTGGTCAAGTACCAAAGTGGTATGCTCACAGTATTATGAATGATTAAAATTTATTTTTGTTAGTTGTAAAGGTTAATGATTGTAGTTGCATAATTCTTGCAATGTTTTGTTTGGTGTTGGTGTTCCATACATTTACAGAATGATAGAGTAGTTAAACTCTCTAAGTCCTGCATAGTTGTAGGAAACAAAAATATGAGGATAAATCAGCCAGAAACTCTAAACCAGTCCCTGGTTTAAATCTGGAGATTATATTACCTCATACTTTATAACTATGTAACTTTAATATGTTTCTATTACAAATAGAATTAATCCAATGAATATTAGGGAAACCCAAAAATCTGTGTGTAGGAGGAATTAAGTATATGCAGGGCAGAGCTATACATTGTGGAATTAACTAAGTGTGGTACAGACAAATTAAAATTACTGAATAACAGTGCATGCCTATTTATAGATTTCCTTCTATAATAAGGACAGAATGGAAGAGTATATATTTAGTTCTATAAATTCTAGTGCTACATATACATAGGTGTATATATATATATAATTAAATAGTAAAGAAACATGACTAAACATGTTACTAAGCATGAAAACAAATATGGTCTGAGGATTGTATATATATAAAACTGGTGTTAATATCCTTCCCAAAGTAAGGGTCAAAACTCAATAATTTCTGAAGGGTAAAAAGAATAAAACTGGCCAAAAAAAAGTAAAATAAATGAACCCCATCAAAAAGAAAGGCCAAGGAAAGTGTGCAAGTCTAAATGCCACTACTTTTTTCATCTGTTGTAATAAAACAATTGTGTGCAGCTTGTGAACTTTTGCCACAATTCATGAATAAGTCAAACTGTTTAAACTTGGCTTAGTCATATTTCAATTTCATGTTATAGATTAGAGAATAAATATCTAGCCAAACAGTTTAATCTTGGCAGATAAGTAGCTAGGTAGAGTGAATAAAAGGTGCTCAACGGTTTAATCTGAGCCCTTGGATGTAATAAGGGTAGAAATAGATAGATTCATCATGTAAAAAGAAAAGATTTATCAGGGTTTGCAAGTCTAAATGCACCATAATAAAGAAGACAAAATGGTAGTGTTAAGTAGATAGGGTAGGTAGATGGTGCTGCAAAGTGTTATCTGATGAATAGTGCTGCTACATGTTGGTTAATCATTTACTTTCATCACAAGTACTAAAGCAGGAAATGCACTGGAAAATCACGGCAAGCAAAGTCAAATTCATTAACCTCCCTCATCATTTTTTCCCCTCAAGAGTTTTACTAATTTCCCCAAAAGTACTAAGGTAATTTGAGATCAAAGGGGCTCAAGGCATTTCCTTGACTTCTGGAGGGACCGGACCCTCGGCCTAATGATCAAAATGACCTAAGCACTTGAAATAATTCATCATTGTTATCTTCCATCTTTAACTTTTTCCTAAAGTAAAATCCTATTTTACTTAGGAAACTGAGGCAACATTCCATAAAATTCCTCAAGACAACTTGTTATTCTAAGCTTAAGTGTTGAAGATAAAATGTGCAATTTACTTCATAAGTTTTCACTTTCTTAGATGTACAAAGATGTTTTGATTTTCCTTGTCCTTTATCATATTAACATTTAACTCTATTATATTAAATCCCTAGTGGAATCCCTTTTCCTAAGTATATAACTCCCTTTTCTAATAAATATCCCCAAAAAAACCCTCTTATTATAATGTTTTACCAAAGTATATATTCCCGCACATTTTAAAATAAATATCCCGCTTTATAAAGCCCTTTGGTTAAAACTATAGCCTTATATATAATCCCCGCCCTATGGTTAATTAGTTGTGTTTTAATTAATTCATCGTATAATAAAATATATGTAAAAAAGCGTTAGACACGTAATATATGTGTTTAACACCAAAAACAAAGAATAAAATGCGACGGATTACTGTGCCATAGTGTTCCGTCCACGTAGCATTCCACCTGGCCAAACTACCGCCGCAAACCAATTTCATAATTCCATGGGGTTAATTGATCATTTGGACTAATTAACAACCATTCCCGCCTATTAACTTCTCCCCAGGGTAATTAGATTACACGTTAAAACCTGTTTAAAACCCCGACGGGCCCACCTTTGAAGTCGCACAAGTTCCCATCCCTTTCAACCGTCGGATCATCCCTCCGTTGATCAACGGTCCTGATCAATCCCGCTGCCCATCCCATGTGAGTTATTTAGCCAGCGGGGAGTGGGCGGTTTTTGACTATTTAGCATTCCACGTGGCAAGCGTCCTGTGGAATCGCTGCCATTGCAACTTTTACCGCCCTCGTCCATAAGCGGTGCAGGATTACCGCTTACCGCTTACCGCATACCGCCGGTCCCACTTCCTTACGTCACCCCGTACGCCCTAATGACGTCATCACCTCGAAAACGACAAAAACCCTTTTGACTTGTTTTTAAGCCATTTTTCGCGTTTTTTCAGTTATTTTTAGTTTCCGAAAGAGACTAAGCTCCCGCTGCAATTTTCAAATTTCACTGCAAATACACCAATTCACTCCGAAATTCAGCTGCGCCCGTGTTGAAGAACGTCCCCGCCATTGTTCATTACCTGTTAAAGAACCAGTTCCGTCCGAAAACAGGTATTTATCATTCCGCGCCCCGACTGCGAGTCAAGCTTAGTTTCCTTTGTTTTTTCTCTGAAAAAATGGTTAAAAGTCCTCTCTGAGTCCTCATTGAAGATTTAAAACCTGTAAATTTGCTTCCCAAACCTGCCATTTGTTCCAATTTCCTCTTTTGTCAGATATCCCGTCCGGTCTGCAAGAAAAACTGAAACCTCCATTTTGAATCCACAAGAACCAAAATGGAGGCCCCAACTGCTCTAAATGTCACTCCTTTGAATGCTCCTCACCGAGATTTAGAATACTTGCCTCTCATAGATGAAGACTTCCAAATAAAAGACTTGCATTTTGATGAAAGTCCCCGTTTGAGCTTCGCCATTGCCAATGAACACTCAAGGCAACAATATATAAGGTTAAGTCAAACTCCCAATTATTTTATTCCTCTGATCCCGTTTTACAATCATTCATCTTGTCATACAAGTGTAGTCCACACAAAAATTTGTATTGGCTCTGATAAAAGTGTTTTGTTCCCTATAACACACTCCAAATATACGATGTTATGTTACAATTTGGGCAGAATCTAATTAGCACCTACATCCATGGAAGAGTGATTGAGAAAACATTTGTTAACTCGAGAGAAATTGAAAGCAATGTATGGAAATTATTTCATGTTACTGAACATGGTAGAGATTCCCCCTATGGTTTTTACTTTTCCAATAAATTGGGAAGGCTTGTTATGAATGTGTATTTTGTCTTGGGGTTCAATACCGGTGGTATGTAGATGAGATAACTACGCTTTATATCTATCTTTACCCTGGACAGCCTCTTGAGATTAAGTATGATTATGCTTCCTTCATTGCCAACAAAATCCATGATCAATTTTTAAGGCCAGATGATGAAAAAGTGTTCAAGTACTCCTCAGTTATCTATCACCTCATAATTTTCTATCACTCAGACAAATTCCCTTTCCCTGTTCAGAAACTTGATGCTAAAGGTAATCCCAGGTCTGTTATTTTTTGGTCCCCCTTCATTCATTTGTCCTCTGATTCTCCCTACTCTTATTCAGAATTCATTGATCAGTTCGTACACCCTGCTACAACCTTGTTAACAGGAGTTTCTCCCAGGCAATGCGAGATAAGAAAAGACCACCGCAATTGACAAGGATTCATGAAGTTGGGGATTAGCTGCTGTGACAAATAAAACCATACAGTTATCAGGATTTATGGATGTGAATTACATCCATTCAAGTTACCCAGATATGTACCAATGAGAATTTTTTCTTTGGAATACTTTAGACAGATGAATAACTCGGATGTAATCCATTTCTGCAATGTAAAGAAGAAAGCACAGTTAAGGATCAAAAGCCAGTTAGGTCCTTTCATTTGCAATTCTAGAGAAGCTGAGAGAGATGCATAACTTATATTAGAGAAAAAATTCCAGACATCTTTCCGTTGGGTCCCTTATGACCCCTTTGGTTTCATTTGTGAAAGAAGGTTAAAAAATAAGTCATCTCCTTATATACATCACAGAATTCCTGACATAGAACAGCATGCAAATCAAGATGAATGGGTTAAAGGAACACTTGTTGAAGAGGGAAGTGGAGCTGCCAAATTGAATAAACTTATGAAAGATGTTGAGAAGAAATTTGACCTAGAAACATATGATCAAATGCAGGTACCATACATTGGCACATCTTCAGCAGCTACTCTACAACAAAGACAGCCCATCAGTAGCAGCAGAGCCCAAGGGTAAAGGAAAAGAACCTATAGTTCAGGTCATTGAAACCCTGGTCATGGCAGAAAAATCACAGAGTTCCAAAGCACCAGAACAATCTAAGGCTTCTCAAACACCAGCAAAGCAAATCCAAGTTCCAGAGATGCAAACTCCACTGAATGTGGAAATAGGGAAAAAGAGGCCAGCTCCAGATACCGCACCTTCAAAAGGAGCCCCACAAGTTTATCAAGCCAAAAAACACAAGTCTGATCCACCTCCAGATGTAGAGATTATAGATGAGGTATTTGATGATGGAAGGGAGGATAGTCAGCAAACAGGTACAGCAAGTGAGACAAACATAAGCCAGAAAGGGATACAAAAGCAGTTGAGCACTGAAGTATCTTCTTTCAGACCGCCAAAGACAAATACTGGAGACATTAAGAAAACCTTCATTAATATCAAAACAAAGAATGAACCATTGAAAATGAAGGTATACGATCAGTATATGAAGATGGCTCCTCACAATCAGCAAAGGTTGATGTCAGCATTTGATCTGTCACAAGGTAAAATGCAAATGAGCCACTTCAAAGCGAAGGTGCCAAAGCCAACTTCAGCAACAGATTACATCAGAACAAATTTTGAAGTTTTAGCAAAAGATATCCATCCCTTGGATCAGATAGAGCTTCATAGACAAACGGGGGAAATGGTTTATTCTACTCTCACCAACAAAGCCATGGCAGCTTTAACGCTGCAAGATTCCTTGAATAATACTACTGCACAATTGAAGATTGAGAGGGCCTCCTCACAGGCCAAGGACAATAGAATAAAGTCTCTAGAAGAGATCATCATTGGTTTGGGTCACAATCCCAAAGACATTAAAGGTATTGAGGCATTGGTAAAAAAGAAAGATGATGATATAGCTGCACTCAGAAAACAGCTGAAATTACCAGCCTCGAGGCACCCTCAGACACAGGAAGTTATAAAAGGAAATTCACAAGAAGAAATGATGGAGTTGCTCTTGAATTTGACAGAGCGACTAAATGAAACACAGAAGGAGTTGGAAAAAGCATTGCAGGAACAGGAAAATATCAAGCAGACTTCAACAACAGGTACTACAACTACAGGACAGCAGGAACAACCATCTCAGGTGAACATTTCTAATTTGAATTATGAGGATTTAATTAAACAAATGGAGAGTTTGCAGCTAAAGTTCACAGAACTCCAAGAAACAAAATTACAATTAACAAAATTGGAGGGAAAATATGACACATCCAAAAAGACAGCTACTGACAACCTCAGGGAAATAAAAAGATTGGAGAAATTGGTTGAGGCTTTGCAAAAAGATCTTTCACTGGAAAAGCCTCTGAACGAAATAAATGATATTCTTTGGAGCAACATCATTGAATTAATAAGAGATATTTGGCCTTCCATTCAAGCTATTTTTGAGCAAAATGAATTAGTCAAGATTGCCCAAGAAGAAATAAATAAAACTAGACATGAATTAAGGGGCAAGCCGGAGCATGCCCAGCAGATCATTCAATTTTTGAATTCCAGAACAAAACAACAGCTTGCATTGTTAGGAATTGATGACAGAACAGGTGTAGTTTTGGAAGCAAAGAGAATTTTCACCAAGAGAACTTTCATGCAAAATCTAGAAAGAAAGTGTACTGATATTTTGGTCGACATCAACGTTTTCAGAGAAAAGTTTCAAGCTCTGCTGGACAGTGATTTGCCAAGTCCCATGCTCACAGAGGATCAAATAGTAGACTTAGAAACCTATGAGAAAATAATCAAAGCTCATGCTAAAAATACAGCGATAGGTTCTACTAATATAGGTTCTACTAGCTCATCAGAACCTGCATTACCAACTGGGAAGAGTATTTATGAAAAAGTGAGGAATCTATTTCATCTGGAGCATGAATTAAAATATCTATTTCCAAACGAGCCCACTTTTTATAAACTTACTGAAGCCGATGAAACTTTAAGGAAGCTCAGAAGAACAATGATACCAGATGATCAGTGGTGGAAGGAAATGCTGGAAATTTTGTAAAAAATGTTTTCAGGATAAAAGTTTATCTTTACTATTGAGTAAATGGTAAAAAACAGAAATGCAGATGAAAGAGTATCAGATGAAAGGTCAAAGAGTATCAGTGAGAAGAAAGAGTATTCAACAAGTCAAAGGAATACGCAAAGGACAGCACAGAGCCCTATTTTGAGCACTTATCCTTAGCACGTCCATGAAGAAAGGAATAGCACATCAGCCGTTATTCATTATTCTATTTACGAGACCATGTGTCTCTTGTTTGTTTGTAAATATGCTTTAAATCAGCCTGAATTATTGGCTATGATAGAGTAAGATTGTTAGGATTATTTTTGTATAAATAAGCCCTCAAAGAGAGTTTTGAAGGGTGGATTCTATTACTCTGCTGTAACATTGAGGTTTTCGGAATAAAAAAGCTTTTGGACAAATTTACTTGTGGCTTACTGGATGACGTTTTGAAGCACTGGACTTGTTGCAGGATTCATGTGCTGGACTTCAGTTCAATAAGTTTTCCAACCCTTGTGTTTAAATTTTATATTAGTTTATGCTATCATCATATCCGTTTCTGAATAGTTTACATAAAGGATTGAAACAGAATTTGCTTAATTGTACTTTGTTTTCAAATGTGATTATTCTCGATGTTTTCTTCTGGATTAGTTATAAGCATGAATTCTTAATTGCTCATGTTTTGCTGATTTAAACATTGTTGATTACTGTAACAAAGAATCCTTCGTTGCTCTTTGCTTGTAGTCATTTCTCTTCTTTCTCTTGAATATGGTGAAAGATTCTTAGCTGCCTTTCATCCCTTCAAGACCATCCATCCACTTTAAATTTTAAGGATTGTTCTCTGTCTAGCTATCTTGCCCTGTAATACCATCTTGTGTTCAGAAAAGAAATCCAGTAAAGCCATCCTTAGACTCCATAGCCCAATGGACTGAAAGCCCTCAACCTTGCCCTTAGTTTGTGGATTCCACCAATTTCCAAACAAACCCTTGAAACTATAACTAGCCTAAAACCTTTCAAGAACAAAGATAAATCATAAAGAGAGAGCCCTCTCTGGATGCAGATTGGCTAGATTCTGCATCTAAAAGGTTGGGTTGTGGTTACCTCGGGTATACTTTCCTCTTACACAACTTCTAGGAAAACCTGAGTGATAACATAGTGGCGACCATACTGGGGATCTGAATCATTTTATTGATACTATTGTTTGATTTATAATCTACAGACAGAGTCTGAAAATCAGCCAGGAAGCCTTTGAAATTGCTTTTGCTATGCAAATGCAAAAGTAAATAAATGTTGTTTCAGTCTATCTCTGATTTAGCTTATAAGTTGAATCTTAGTTTCAAATTTTTCAATCAGATTCTCTAGTTTAAACAGATCTTTGAGGAAATCTTAATCACATATCATTATTTCTTAAAGAATTTGTAGAAGTTGTATTTATTTTTTAAATAAAACCCAAAATTCAAAAACACATATTCTAAGAAAACTGGCTTCAGAAAGGATTCGACATACTAGGTCAAACCCTGACCCCAATCCACCACCAATTTTTGAAAATCCAAACCTGATTCCTAGGATTCTTAGAAGACAAGGAAGTCAAGAAATTTCTGAAAGAGGAAGTCAGGAAAGTACAGGTAGTTCTAGACCACTTTCTAGATCTGCATCTTGTCCTGTTAAAATTATTTATATTGATGACATTCCTTTTGATGCACGATTTGAAACATCTTTGTTTGTAAATTTCTCTGAGACTGAATTGTCTAGATTAATTCCAGATCCTTTGTTCTTTGAAGATTTGCAATACAGATTTGTTTCACATCATCTTGACAGAGAATTGCATAACTCCATTCAATCTGAGCAAGCCTTTGAAGAAAGCTCAAACATTTCTGTGATAACTGAAGCATCTCCGAGCTCGGCCACTTTTCAAACACCTGTTAGACCTCCATCTCCTCCCGTAAGACCGCCTTCTCCTCCTACTAGACCTGCAACTCTTGTCAATCCACTTTATCTTCCAATGGCCAATCGATATGCCCCTTTAATATTACCAGCCAACCCTCCAGCTTTACCACCAGACTACCAAAGTAAGATCACACCTTTTGACGGATCAGGTACCTACACAGCTGAACAACACACCAAAAGGATGACAGATTACTTTGAGTTTTATGAGATTGATACTGATGATATCCGTATGAGAATTTTCGTACAAAGTCTTACCGGAGAAGTTAGGACTTGGTTTAGGGCTCTCACCCCGAACAGTATTGCGGACCTAGAAGCTTTGTATAGGGCATTTTTGAACAGATGGGAGAAAAAGAAAGATCCTCTCCAGATCCTATCAGAATTTGAAAAATTAAGAAGAAGACCAAATGAAACCGTACAAGATTACATCATAAGATTCAATGAATCATATCATGCAGTTCCTCTGAACCTAAGACCCCCACCTAATAACGTGTTGGTCAAATTTCCAGACGGTTTTGACTCTGAAATAGCTTATTCTCTTAGGGAAAGAGCTCCACAAACACTAGAGGAAATGCAAAGCATAGTGGTGAGCGTAGAAGCAAATCTGATAGAAAAAAGAGCCAGAGATAGGGCAGAGAGAAGAATGCCTATGAAGGAAGAACCTTCAGCTTTTGAAAAGAAGCTGGATGTAATCATTAAAGGTATGGAAAGATTAGGTGATAGAGTGGAAACCATTGAAAGAAAGTCTGCTACTGATAACCAGAATGTTGCGAGAAACCCAAACTTTAGGAGGAATCTGAACCAAAATATTGGAAAGAATGTCCCTGATCAAAACATTAGACCACCTTTCCAAGAAAACTTTGTTGAAGGTTCGACCTCAGAAGGACCTACAGAAGATGTAGAAATAAACAATGTCAATGAGGACAAAGATGAATCAGAAATCTTCCTATCTCGGGATGATCAAGAGAATCATATCCTTGAAACATTCCACACTCATTCAGGTGAGACTTTTGATTTCAAAGAAGGCTATGACACAGCAATCTACGAGGTTCATAAGCAGTACAACTTGAGAAGTAGACGGATAGATGTACCAGAGAAAAATAAACAGAAAACCACAAAGCAAAATGTCAAAGGAAAACAAAACATTCCCCCTGCACAAAATACTTCCCCTGTACAAAACATTCCCCAAATACAAATTTTGCCTAGGATAACTCCTAGTTTTTCAAATCCAATAATTGAAGATGTCTCTGACAACCAACCAATCGACAAACAGCAATCCAATACATCTCCTCATGTAGGAACTGTAGAAGAAACGGTAGAAGTTAGTCCTGAAACATCTTCAAAGCAAAACTTCATTCATGAAAAAGAGAAAAACATTGAAGATCCAGTAAACAGAGAAAATCCAACTGTGCAAAACACTAAAGCTCAAACAGAAAAACCCTTTAATCTAGAAGCTGAAATAGGCAAACTCAAGATAGCTGTTCCTTTATCAGAATTGGCTAAGCATGATGTCTATAGGAATCAGATTTCCAAGTCTTTAAACATTAACATTACTGGATTGGATGATTCAGTAAATATTCTTGATGATCAACCCAAACTTCTGTTTGGCCCTGAGGTTAATGGCAAACCAGAAAGTGGGGGAACTCCTCCATTTTATGTAAGCCTGAATGTTCATGACAAGATACTCCATAATGCAATGCTTGATTCCGGAGCATCTCACAATTTGATGCCAAAAGCAGTAATGGAAAGATTGAATCTGGATATTACTAGACCATACAAAGATTTGTTTTCATTTGATTCCAGTCAGGTAAAATGTTTAGGTTTAATTAAAGATATGTGTGTCACTTTGGTCCAATACCCTGCTAAGTCTGTTTTAATGGACATAGTAGTTGCTGATATTCCACCCAAATATGGTATGTTATTGTCTAGGTCTTGGGGTGCTAAACTTGGAGGATCTATTCAATTAGACATGTCTTATGCAACTATTTCGGTATTTGGTCAGCCTAAAAGATTATATAGAGAAACTTTGATGAAGTACTTAGTGAGTAGCCAAGAGAAGCCTGAAAACTTCCCTGTTTATTCTGTACATTCTGACATGGATTCTTTTATTTTATACAATGCTGAGTCAGATCTTCCTACTGAAAGAGGAGCTCCTGAAAAGGAAATCATAAACAAAACCACTGTCAAAATTGAAGAAATATCTGAAAACAAAGAAACACCAGATGACCAAGAAAAACCTGAAAAAACTAAACACCTAGCTCTTGTCAGAAAATCTGTTAAAACAATTGATGAAGATTACGAACATGAAATTCTATGGCATTTAGAGTTTGATGGCTCAGTAAACAGACTAGGTGCAGGAGGTGGAATTTGGTTACACAATGTAGAGAACAATCATGCAGAGGGTCATGCTTATAGGTTAAATTTCAAATGCACTAACAACATGGCAGAGTATGAAGCTCTTTTATTGGGGCTTAAACATGTCAAGAAGTTAGGAGGCATTAGGGTATCAATCATAGGCGACTCTGAATTAATTATCCAACAGATTAAAGGAGAATGTGCAACAAAGGACATGAGACTGAAACAATACCGAGAGACAGTTGTAGAGATTCTCAACACATTTCTACAAGCCCAACTTGCCAAGATTCCCAGGAAACAAAACTTGCATGCTCACGGTTTAGCAATGTTTGCTAGTACATGTAAGTTGCCTTTTGATCCTAATCATCAGTTTTCAGCTGAGATAAGACACAGGCCTGCAATACCCGACAATGTTTTGAATTGGCAAGTATTTGTGAATAACCATCAAATCAATAGTTTTTTGACACTTCAGAATGAGTTTTCTAACTGTAATCTAGATGAAGACATGACTGCTGATAAATTTGATCAAGAAAAAGAACAAAAAATGGAAATTTCAAGAGAAAATGCAGTTCATATGCTGCATCCAACCACATTCACTGAAAAAGACATGCAAAATTTGAAACAAATGGAATTTGATGAGATCATAGATGAGACAGAAATCATCAATTTAAAAGATAATCAATTACCCAAAGGATTAACACCTTTGGAAGATCTATTCGACTCAAATGATATTCCATTCAGACCTAAAATGGAACCTATTAAAGCCGATATGGAGGAATGCAACTTAGGAACACCAGAACATCCAAAAATTGTTAAGTTGTCTAAATCTCTTCCAAAAGATCAGAAGGTAAAATATGTTGAACTATTAAAGGAATTCCAGGATGTCTTTGCTTGGAGTTATGAAGACCTCAAATCTTATGATACATCCATCATTCAACATACTATACCTTTGAAACCAGACCAGAAACCTTTTAAACAAAAGCTTAGGAGAATTAATCCTGTTTTATTACCCTCAATTGAAAAGGAAATCAAAAGAATGTTTGAAGCAGGGATTATATCTCCTATCAGATTTTCAGAATGGGTTTCTAACCTAGTACCAACCAGAAAAAAGACAGGAGAAATCAGACTGTGTGTTGATTTAAGGAATTTGAATAAAGTTTCTTTAAAAGACAACTATCCTCTGCCTAAAATGGATCACATTTTGCAAAGGGTAGTGGGATCTTCGAGAATATCACTACTGGACGGATTTTCAGGGTACAACCAGATTCTGGTTCATCCTGATGATCAGGATAAAACATCATTTACCACACCATGGGGTACGTTTAAATATGTCAAAATGCCATTTGGGCTCAAGAATGCAGGAGCTACATTTCAAAGAGCGATGGACATTGCTTTTGCTAAAGAGATACATGATTTTCTGGTTATTTACTTAGATGATTTGACTGTTTTTTCTAAAACGGATCAAGAACATTTAGATCACCTAAGGCAAGTATTTATAAAGTGCAGAAAATATGGAATTTCTTTAAACCCTAAGAAGTCATTGTTTGGTTTGGAAGAAGGAAAGCTTTTAGGACATATCATTTCTAAAGATGGCATTAGGATTGATCCAGAAAGAATTCAAGCAATTTTACAAATACCCCACCCCAGAAACATAAAAGAATTGCAAGCATTTATAGGAAAAATCAACTTCTTGAGAAGATTTATTTCTAGTCTAGCAGAGTTACGTAGATTACTGACTAACATGTTGAGGAAAGATTCAAGCATTGACTGGACTGTAGAAGCCAAACAATCATTCGAGGAAATTAAAATGGCTTTAACAAGGACACCAGTTCTGACCAGTCCTAAATTTGATAGAGACTTTATTATCTTTTCATTTGCTTCTGAACATACTGTTGCAGCTGTTTTACTTCAAAAAGATGACCAAGGGTGTGAAAAGCCAATAGCATTTTTTAGTAAAGCACTGAGGGATGCTCCTCTAAAATACAATATTATGGAAAAACAGGCTTTTGCATTGGTAAAAGCAATCAAAGATTTCAGAGTTTACATATTATATTCTCATGTGATAGCATATGTGCCTAATGTAGTAGTTAAAGATATTTTGACTCAAGATGGCATTGAAGGTAAACGAGGTAAGTGGATAGCTACCATTTTGGAATATGATATTGAGATTAAACCAACCAAACTGATAAAAGGCCAAGGTTTAGCACAACTTATGACAGAAACCAATTGCCAAGCCTTAGATATCAATGAACTGGATAACGAGCAGGAGATGGCGACTCCTCAGATCAGTCAAGCTTTCTTAGATTCACCCTGGTATACTGATATAATTCATGTTCTATTAAACCTGCAAGCTCCTCCGGGGTTGTCCAGAACCAAGCAAAGATTTTTAAAAATGACATCGTTGAAATATTGTATTTTAGATAGCACTTTATTCTGGAAGAATCATGAAGGAATTTTATTGAATTGTCTCTTAAAAGATGAAGCTGATAAAGTACTTAATGAATTTCATGCAGGGGATTGTGGAGGACATCTCTACTGGAAATCTACTGCAGACAAGATCTTAAGGGCTGGTTTTTACTGGCCAACATTATTTTCTGATGTAAAGAAATTTGTTACAAGTTGTCACAAATGTCAAATATTTGAGGGTAAAAGAAAGTTTTTACCTCTGCCTTTAAAACCAGTTTCCACGGAAAAACCCTTTCAACAATGGGGATTAGATTTTATTGGAGAAATTCATCCCCCGTCTTCAGGACAACATAGATGGATTTTAACTGCTACAGACTATTTCACTAAATGGATTGAAGCCATCCCATGTAGACAGTCCAATGATTCTGTAATCATAGGGTTTCTTGAAACCAACATACTTTTAAGATTTGGATGTCCAGAAAAGATTATAACAGACAATGCTGCTACATTTAAATCAAAGAAAATGATTAGTTTCTGCCATAAATATCATATTACTTTAGGCCATTCCACAGCCTATTACCTCCAGGGTAATGGACTAGCAGAATCCTCCAATAAGAGTTTGATCAATATCATTAAGAAATTGTTGGAGGAAAATAAAAAGAACTGGCATAAGAAACTGACCTATGCATTATGGGCAGACAGACTTACAACCAAAAAATCCATTGGGACTAGTCCATATGAGTTAGTTTATGGTCTGGAAGCAAGATTCCCATCATCTTTAGGAATCCCTGTCATGAAATTACTTCAGGAGGCTCAAGTGGAGCCAAATGACATTCAAAGAAGAATTAATCAAACAATCCACCTGCAACAAACCAGAGAAGAGGTATACCAAAGATCACAAGTCTTACAGGAAAAGCTAAAGAAAATGTTTGATAAAAGGAATAAAGCAGAGGATTTTCAATTAGGAGACAAGGTCCTAAGATGGGATTCTAGAAGAGAAGAAAAAGGGAAACATGGGAAGTTTGATTTCTTGTGGAAAGGGCCTTATATCATCCATGCCTTGCAGGGAAACAATACTTATTTTTTGAAGGACTTGGACAATTCAGAAGTTGAAGAAGGACCAGTCGATGGTCGAATGCTTAAGCATTATTTTGATCCAATTTACTAGAATGTTTAAATGTTTCTAACTTGTACATAATATACTGTTTGCTTGTTTTATTTTTGTTACTGCAGTTTGGATTGGATGGTGACTTCTTGGAATTGAAGCCCGAAGTGAAGGCCCTAAGTTCCAAAAGCTTCACTATCATATGTAAAATAAAGCTACCAGAAGGAGGAAGATTTCATACTTTCAGTTTGAAGACATTTTGAGGCATCTGACCTGCTATTCTTGACTTTCCACAAGGAAAAGCCATCCCCAAGTGGAGCCAGTGTTAGCCTCCTATATCAATAGGTTTCATCTTTCATGATTGTCTTGATGGAAGTGTGGAATATGTTCAAACCTTCTTACTTGAGCAAAGGTGTTCCATATTCTTAAAAAACCAAAAAAATCAAAAAAATTAAAAAATGTAAAGAGGGTATACCCTAAAAGAAAGATCAAAGGGTAAAAAGAATAAAATGGTCAAAAAAGAGAAAGAAATGAACCCCAAGCAAAAAATAGACCAAGGAAAGTGTGCAAATCCAAATGCCACTACTTTTTACTCTGTTGTAATAAATCAATTGTGTGCGGCTTGTGAAATTTTTGCCACAATTCATGAATAAGTCAAACTGTTTAAACTTGACTTAGTCATATTTCAATTTCATGTTATAGATTAGAGAATAAATATCTAGCCAAACAGTTTAATCTTGGCAGATAAGTAGTTAGGTAGAGTGAATAAAAGGTGCTCAACAGTTTAATCTGAGCCCTTGGATGTAATAAGGGTAGAAATAGATAGATTCATCATGTAAAAAAGAAAAGATTGATCAGGGTTTGCAAGTCTAAATGCACCCTAATAAAGAAGACAAAATGGTAGTGTTAAGTAGATAGGGTAGGTAGATGGTGCTGCAAAGTGTTATCTGATGAATGGTGCTGCTACATGTTGGTTAATCATTTGCTTTCATCACAAGTACTAAAGCAGGAAATACACTGGAAAATCACAGCAAACAAAGTCAAATTCATTAACCTCCCTCATCATTTTTCCCCCTCAAGAGTTTTACTAATTTCCCCAAAAGTACTAAGGTAATTTGAGATCAAAGGGGCTCAAGGCATTTCCTTGACTTCTGGAGGGACCGGACCCTCGGCCTAATGATCAAAAGACCTAAGCGCTTGAAATAATCCATCATTGTTATCTTCCATCTTTAACTTTTTCCTAAGTAAAATCCTATTTTACTTAGGAAACTGATGAAACATTCCATAAAATTCCTCAAGACAACTTGTTATTCTAAGCTTAAGTGTTGAAGATAAAATGTGCAATTTACTTCATAAGTTTTCACTTTCTTAGATGAACAAAGATGTTTTGATTTTCCTTGTCCTTTATCATATTAACATTTAACTCTATTATATTGAATCCTTAGTGGAATCCATTTTCCTAAGTATATAACTCCCCTTTCTAATAAATATCCCCAAAAACCCTCTTATTATAATGTTTTACCAAAGTATATATTCCCGTACATTTTAAAATAAATATTCCGCTTTATAAAGCCCTTTGGTTAAAACTATAGCCTTATATATAATCCCCGCCCTATGGTGAATTAGTTGTGTTTTAATTAATTCATCGTATAATAAAATATATGTAAAAAAGCGTTAGACACGTAATATATGTGTTTAACACCAAAAACAAGAATAAAATGCGACGGAGTCCTGTGCCATAGTGTTCCGTCCACGTAGCATTCCACCTGGCCAAACTACCGCCGCAATCCTTTTCATAATATCACGGGGTTAATTAATCATTTGGACTAATTAACAACCATTCCCGCCCTAATGTCTTCTCCCCGGGGTAATTGATTACACGTTAAAATTGTTTAAAACCGAAGCGAATACCTTTGAAGTACGCACAAGTTCCCATCACTTTCATCGTCGGATCGTCCCTCGTTGATCAACGGTCTGATCAATACGTTGCCCATCCGGTGTGAGTTGTTGCTTGGGCGGGGAGTGGGCATTTCGACTGTCGACATTCCGCGCGCGTCTGTGGAATCGCTGCTGTTCTTGTTTCCCCCGCCCTCGTCCATGGTGTAGACTTCTTGTACGCTACCGCATACGCGGTCCCTTCCTTACGTCACCCCGTACGCCCTAATGACGTCATCACCTCGAAAACGACAAAAACCCTTTTGACTTGTTTTTAAGCCATTTTTCGCGTTTTTTCAGTCATTTTTAGTTTTCGAAAGAGACTAAACTCCCGCTGCAATTTTCAAATTTCACTGCAAATACACCAAATTACTCAGAAATTCCGCTGCGCCAGTATTGAAGAACGTCCCCGCCATTGTTCATTACCTGTTGAAGAACCAGTTTCCATTAAAAAACAGGTATTTATCATTCCGCGCCCCAACTGCAAGTTAAACTTAGTTTCCTGTGTTTTTCTCTGAAAAAGTGGTCAAAAGTCCTCTCTGAAGTCCTCATTGAAAATTTAAAACCTGTGAATTTGCTTCCCAAACCTGCAAATTGTTCCAAATTCCTCTTTTGTCAGATATCCCGTCCGGTCTGCAAGAAAACTGAAACCTCCATTTTGAATCCACAAGAACCAAAATGGAGGCCCCAACTGCTCTAAATGTCACTCCTTTGAATGCTCCCCACCGAGATTTAGACTACTTGCCTCTCATAGATGAAGATTTCCAAATAAAAGACCTGCTTTTTGATGAAAGTCCCCGTTTGAGCTTCTGTCGCTGCAGAGACGAACACTCAAAGGGGCAAGATCTTATAGGGTTGTGGGAATCCAATCTCCCAAGGTATTTTATTCCTACAATCCACGTTTTCCCTGAAATCATTCATTACTATCATGCAAATTATGATCCCACACAAAGAGCTGTATTAGCTCCTGATCAAAGTGTTTTGTTCCCTATAACACCTCAAGCTATCAATGCTATGTTACAATTTGAGCCAGAACAAGAATTAGCACCTCTATCCATGGAAGGGCTGATTGAGAAAACCAGACTGTTAACTCCAGAGAAATTGAAAGCAATGTGTCAGTATTTCATGTTACCTGAGCATCAGCCAAAAGGGACTCCCCCCTATGGTTTTTACTTTTTCAATAAATTGGGAAGGCTTATTGTGAATGTAATATCCTTTGTCTTAGGGTTCAATACCAGTGAGTATGTAGATGAGATAACTCTGGCTTTGCTATCTATCTTTACCCCTGGGCAGCCTCCTGAGATTAAGTATGATTATGCTTCCTTCATTGCCAACAAAATCCATGATCAATTTTTAAGGCTAGATGATGAAAAGGTTTTCAAGTACTCCTCAGTTATCTATCATCTCATAATTTTCTATCCCTCAGACAAATTCCCTTTCCCTGTTCAGAAACTTGATGCTAAAGGTAATCCCAGGTCTGTTATTTTTTGGTCCCCCATCATTCATTTGTCCTCTGATTCTCCCTACTCTTATTCAGAATTCATTGATCAGTTTGTACATCCTGCTACAACCTTGTTAACATGAGTTTCTCCCCCCAGGCTTAGTACTGAGATAAGAAAGACCCTGCAATTGTCAAAGAGTTACAAAGTTGGGGATTGGTACTTGTACCAAAACCATACAGTCATCAGGATTTATGGATGTGAATTACATCCATTCAAGTTACCCAGATATGTACCAGTGAGAATTTTTGCTTTGGAATACTTTAGACAGATGAATAACTCAGATGTAATCCATTTCTGCAATGTAAAGAAGAAAGCACAGTTAAGGATCAAAAGCCAGTTAGGTCCTTTCATTTGCAATTCTAGAGAAGCTGAGAGAGAAGCAGAACTTATATTAGAGAGAAAATTCCAGACATCTTTCCGTTGGGTCCCATATGACCCCTTTGGTTTCATTTCTGAAAGAAGGTTAAAAAATAAGTCATCTCCTTATGTACATCACAGAATTCCTGACATAGAACAGTATGCAAATCAAGATGAATGGGTTAAAGGAACACTTGTTGAAGAGGGAAGTGGAGCTGCCAAATTGAATAAACTTATGAAAGATGTTGAGAAGAAATTTGACCTAGAAACATATGATCAAATGCAGGTACCATACATTGGCACATCTTCAGCAGCTACTCTACAACAAGCTATACAGGAAGATAGTCCATCAATAGTAGCAGAGCCCAAGGGTAAAGGAAAAGAACCTATAGTTCAGGTCATTGAAACCCTGGTCATGGCAGAAAAATCACAGAGTTCCAAAGCACCAGAACAATCTCAGGCTTCTCAAACACCAGCAAAGCAAATCCAAGTTCCAGAGATGCAAACTCCACTGAATGTGGAAATAGGGAAAAAGAGGCCAGCTCCGGATACCACACCTTCAAAAGGAGCCCCACAAGTTTATCAAGCCAAAAAACACAAGTCTGATCCACCTCCAGATGTAGAGATTATAGATGAGGTATTTGATGATGGTAGGGAAGATAGTCAGCAAACAGGTACAGCAAGTGAGACAAACATAAGCCAGAAAGGGATACAAAAGCAGTTGAGCACTGAAGTTTCTTCTTTCAAACCACCAAAGACAGATACTGGAGACATTAAGAAAACCTTCATTAATATCAAAACAAAGAATGAACCATTGAAAATGAAGGTCTACGATCAGTATATGAAGATGGCTCCTCACAATCAGCAAAGGTTGATGTCAGCATTTGATCTTTCACAAGGTAAAATGAAAATGAGCCACTTCAAAGCTAAAGTGCCAAAGCCAACTTCAGCAACAGATTACATCAGAACAAATTTTGAAGTGTTAGCAAAGGATATCCATCCCTTGGATCGGATAGAGCTTCATAGGCAAACAGGGGAAATGGTTTATTCTACTCTCACCAACAAAGCCATGGCAGCTTTAACGCTGCAAGATTCCTTGAATAATACCACTGCAACATTGAAGATTGAAAGGGCCTCCTCACAGGCCAAGGACAATAGAATAAAGTCTCTAGAAGAGATCATCATTGGTTTGGGTCGCAATCCCAAAGACACTAAAGGTATTGAGGCACTGATAAAAAAGAAAGAGGATGATATAGCTGCACTGAGAAAACAGCTGAAAATACCAGCCTCAAGGCACCCCCAGACACAGGAAGTAATAAAAGGAAATTCACAAGAAGAAATGATGGAGGTGCTCTTGAATTTGACAGAGCGACTAAATGAAACAGAGAAGGAGTTGGAAAAAGCGTTGCAGGAACAGGAAATTCTCAAGCAGGCTTCAGCAACAGGTACTACAACTACAGGACAGCAGGAACAACCTTCTCCGGTGAACATTTCTAATTTGAATTCTGAGGATTTAATTAAACAAATGGAGAGTTTACAGCTAAAGGTCACAGAACTCCAAGAAAAAAAATTACAATTAACAAAACTGGAGGGAAAATATGACACATCCAAAAAGACAGCTGCTGACAACCTCAGGGAAATAAAAAGATTGGAGAAATTGGTTGAGGCTTTGCAAAAAGATTTTTCACTGGAAAAGCCTCTGAACGAAATAAATGATATTCTTTGGGACAACATCATTAACTTAATAAGAGATATTTGGCCTTCCATCCAAGCTATTTTTGAGCAGAATGAGTTAGTCAAGATAGCTCAAGAGGAAATAAATAAAACTAGACATGAATTAAGAGGCAAGCCAGAGCTGGCCTAGCAGCTCATTCAGTTTTTGAATTCCAGAACAAAACAACAGCTAGCATTGTTAGGAATTGATGACAGAACAGGTGTAGTTTTGGAAGCAAAGAGAATTTTTACCAAGAGAACTTTCATGCAAAATCTAGAAAGAAAGTGTACTGATATTTTGGTCGACATCAACGTTTTCAGAGAAAAGTTTCAAGCTCTGCTGGACAGTGATTTGCCAAGTCCCATGCTCACAGAGGATCAAATAGTAGACTTAGAAACCTATGAGAAAAGAATCAAATCTCATGCTAAAAATACAGCGATAGGTTCTACTAATATAAGTTCTACTAGCTCATCAGAACCTGCATTACCAACTGGGAAGAGTATTTATGAAAAAGTGAGGAATCTATTTCATCTGGAGCATGAATTAAAATATCTATTTCCGAACGAACCCACTTTTTATAAACTTACTGAAGCCGATGAAACTTTAAGGAAGCTCAGAAGAACAATGATACCAGATGATCAGTGGTGGAAGGAAATGCTGGAAATTTTGTAAAAAATGTTTTCAGGATAAAAGTTTATCTTTACTATTGAGTAAATGGTAAAAAAACAGAAATGCAGATGAAAGAGTATCAGATGAAAGGTCAAAGAGTATCCGTGAGAAGAAAGAGTATTCAACAAGTCAAAGGAATACGCAAAAGACAGCACAGAGCCCTATTTTGAGCACTTATCCTTAGCACGTCCATGAAGAAAGGAACAGCACATCAGCCGTTATTCATTATTCTATTTACGAGACCATGTGTCTCTTGTTTGTTTGTAAATATGCTTTAAATCAGCCTGAATTATTGGCTATGATAGAGTAATATTGTTAGGATTATTTTTTGTATAAATAAACCCTCAAAGAGAGAGTTGAGGGTGGATTCTAT